>CABEEJ010000140.1:0-24887 GCA_901482245.1 Timema douglasi
AAGGGGGATTCCGAGGGCCATCTCCTGTAAAGAGTTGAAAAATTGGATGCACCCAGAAGCTATTGTGGGGAGATGGAGGCGGGGTTCATGCCTTAGAAATTATTTAAAATATAGATGCCTTTAAAATACATTTTAAGGGGCAAATCTTTGAAAATTAGTTGCCCATTAGACTTAAAAAAAAAAGATTAGATGCATTTTACACATCTTCATTCCTTGGTTTTATAGTCCAACTTGATGTATTGTAAGATTTTATTAAAACTAGCTTTGGGAAAGGGGGTGGGGGTAGGGTGGGGGGAATACAAGGTCTCATTTCTTTCAGATTATTCACCCTGGGTGCACCATTGGAGGTATGGATAAAATCCTTTCCATAATACTAAAATGTATCCAATTCCCAATAAAAGTCGTGTTATTTATTTATCAGACCTCATAAAATATCGCCACAACTTTTATTTTCAACTCGGCGAGCTACTTTGTCTATTGTATATGGACTGAAAAGTCACCTAAATCACATTTCTCGCTTATCCTTATTATAGTTGGAAAGTATGTAAATACACTAGTAAATAAATTAATAGAAAAATAAGTGCTGTAAGAGGTTCACTTTAAATATTGAATACATTTTTTACTGCTTATCTAGGATAATTTATTATTGTTCATCAAATAGAATTGATAACATTTTATAATTCACATCTAAGTGAATGGTTTTGATTATTGTTGGTAGCCCGACACTTTAACTCAGCTAGTAGCATGTTTGTCTAGTGAGTTAAGGGTCCCAGGTTCAATTCCTGGCATGTTTCTAAATATAATAAATTCCTTGGGAACGCTATGCTTTCTTCAAAATATTTAATTCATTAAATTGTAATTTAGAAATTTTGTTATAGCTATTCCTGAGTTTTACATCTAAGCCTTAACTTAAGTTAGAGTAATTTGTTCATTTTTTTCGTTTAATTCAAAGTTGTTACCGTATTGTTAATTTACAGAGTAGAACATTTTTTTGTTATGTCATCTCGGGATAGTTTTATTTAACTGTAGGTTTGGTTTAGTTCCTTTTTAAGAAATTGTTTTATTAAATATCATATCAATATAATTAGTATTAGGCAGGGCATTTTATGGTTTATTTAATTTATTTTACTCTTCTATTAAATTGTATTTGCTTTGATGTCTTCAACTAAAGAAGCAAGGTGAATTAAGACTTTTATAATAATTTAAAACTAAAGGTCGTATGTCATAATAATCATAATTAAATCATCATGTTGACAAAGTATGACCACTAGTTGTCTTTCTTGAAGGCTGGTTACAAAAACACATGAAGGTAGGCCTACACACATTAAATAGATAGGCTCTAGTTTGACCTAGTCGTAAACTTACTAATTGTTGGGTCTAGATCACAATTCACTAAGTTTAGAGAAAAAAAAACACTACCAAACATTTATTAATTACATCAAACACAACAAAATACCTGACATATCAATATTAAGACAATTCGGCCCTGATTTAGAAAATAATAGCTTCACTCATTTACTTTGCCACAAATCAGTTGGCTATCTTCCTCACATTTCCATACATACTTTATATTAAAGTTATAATTCATGGACAATAACAATAACTATATATATATATATATATAGAGAGAGAGAGAGAGAGAGAGCCTATTATTAAAAACACTTTGGTAATTATTTGTTATAAAATATTTTGTCCATTCAGGCTTATATATTTTAGTGAACGAGAGATCCACTATTGGAAATATATCTTCTTTCACATCAAAGTAAGCAATGAAATTATGAATATATCATACAAATTGCCTCCTCATGTAACTTTAACCATCAGCTAACCAGCTTAGGAGGCCGCACGATCTCGTGTTAGACTAGACTGCAGAGGATTGGGGGATGGGGGTTCGATTCCAGTCTGGTGCACTGAGGATGGTTTTCCCTAAATGGTTTCCCCATTCACTCCATGAAAATGTGGGTGCACTTACTATACATTACACCTACCTCTTCCCTAGCCCATTGGCTTAATTAGTACATAAGTGTATAACCCGAGAGCTTAGTAAGGTGCGGTGCAAAAAAAAATTACAGTATAAAATAATAAAATTAATACAAATTAACATGAAATATAATTTATCAAACTAATGAGAAGATAATCTAACCTTATAAACCTTTTTAATACACATTGTTCAACAACAGTAGTTGTCCAAACGTAACCTAACACAACAATAAATATGACTGAAACAAAGTATTTTATGGGCAACTATATCAAACTAATGTAAAAAATAATCTAAACTAATAAAAGTTCTATCGTATACACTGTTCAACTAAAAAACTTATCTAACACTTACAATCACACTTGTTGGTAACTGCACGGTGTTGTTCCAACCCGTCGTTGGTAACTCTTTCCGTGGCAGTCACAATAGCTCTGCAGATCAAAAATGACATCGGTACTTATCCCAAGAAATCAACTAAACTTTACGAAACCTGCACTCGTTTTGTATATGCAATGCAGTGTCGGCATAGCTGGATCACGTACCTTTAGTGGCATGTTGAACCTACCTAGCTTCCACCTCTACAGTTTGTATCTCAGATCATAGCTCTAGTAGCAGGATTGGATTTAGCCATTGATTGAAGAATCCACGATAAAGGCTGCTCAAGAAGCGATAATCAAGAGTTCAGGGGACAACAATGTTACTGCTGTGTTTGATGGTACATGGCAAAAGAGGGGTCATACTTTTCTGAACGGTGTAATTTCTGCTATGCGTCCTTTTGACATGGGAAAAGTGTTAGGCATAAAATACCTTTCTAAGTACTGCCAAGGTTGTACAAAACATCCTTAAAATAAAGGTACACATGTAGGTTGATGTAGGTTGCATGAAAAATTATGAAGGTACCTATATAATTTAATTTGTTTGGATGATGTTCTTTTTTTAGAATAATTGTCATGTATAATTTTCATGTCTTGTTATAAATTTCTTTATCTTGTAACAATTTCTTTTGGAAAAATTAATTGTACTTATATAACCAAACTAAATTTTATGTGTACTATAAGCATCCGCTACACTGTATCAAAATACTTCCAGAAGATGGCATAGGCTGTCAATGATTAAAAAAAAATTGAGTCGACTGGCATATTAAAACTCTATCGAAGGTCAGAAGCTAAAAGGGGATTACATTATGTAAGATACTTGGAAGATGGTGAATCTTCAGCCTTTGATACTGTAAAAAAAAAGCCAATCTATATGGTGACATTGAGTTAAATAAACTATTAATGCATTGCTCATGTACAAACAAGAATAGGTTCTCACTTATGAAAGCTGAAAGCATCTTAAAAAGGAACTAAACTACCGTACCTGATGGAAAAGGGTTTTAAGGGAGGAGCAGACTAACAGATGCACAAATAGACCTATTACAGAATTATTATGGACTAACTATAAGAAGAAACATAAATGACAACATCAACATGAAGAGCGCAATTTGGGCAATTTATTTTCACAAATTATCCACCGATGACAACCCGCAACATGACCTGTGCCCGTTAAGATCCAACTCCCTGGTGTAAATTTAATAGTAATTCCCTACCTGCTGAAGTTCTATTATCAATAAAACCTATATTCAGGGATTTGGCCAAAGATGACCTGTTGGCAAAATGTTTCCACGAGAAAACCCGAACGAAAGCCTGAACAATGTAATATGGCCACGATTACCGAAAACAGTGTGTGTGGTGTATGACACATTACAGTTTAGTGTGTTAGATGCTGTTCTGACTTTTAATAAAGTAACAATGAGAAGAGATGGTGTATTGAAAACACTAGGACTTGAAGTGGGCAAGACAACTTAGGTCGAATTAAGAGTTAAGAAAGCTGAAAAAGTAGCAAATGACATGACCAAGGAATCCAGAGGGAAGAAAAGGCAGCTAAAAAGGAAAATAAAAGATGCAGAGGGGAACAAAAACCATGAATATGGTGCTGGAGAGTTTTAAAGGCAAAAATATTATACATTTTACCCGTTTTTAATTGATTTCCTGACATTTATGTTTTTCCACACACATGTTCCTGTAACTTTGTTTCTGGAGGTTGTAGAAGGCTGAAAATTTTATGGTAATTTGAGTGGGTCATTATGCGGATGCTATAGCAAATTTATTGCCTTACCTACTACAGTTCACGAGAAAATCATTATTAAATGATTTTATCTCATGTGTTTAATTTTTTTGGTTTAATTCCATAGTAGTGATTAGTCTTTTATGAAACTGCTATAGGACCTTTCTATAGAGTTATACATACTACTGTACAAATTTGAAAACAATATGATGAATAATTTCTTAGCAACAGGTACATAAATTTGTGCAGAATTAGAATAAGAATGATTTCCAATAACACATACATCACTAGATATACAGATGATTTGTGCAATGTAGGCTACTTTAGCTGTCTGATAGCATTATAATTATCCGGCAAACACGGGATGTTCATTTCCTTTAAATGATATAGTTATCAACATCTACAATATATATAGTCCAGATAACAATAAAATGTATTTCATTATGACTGACAACAACGAAGAGATATCTTCTCAACTAGCACAAGTGTGGCCTCCTGCAACACAAGACTTTGAACTTTCATACAACTGGACTCCTGAAGAACCTAAGGTTAGTACCAGTAGAGAACTACCAATCTTCGATTTGTGTGAAAAAGACAATACAGATGACGTACATACAGATGGAATCAAACACAAAAGAAACAAAACTATACAACAGCACCTTACCCGGTTCATTATGTATCTCCTGCGTAAAGGTCTTCACACATTCCTACAAGCTGGAGGGATCATTTTCGAATTCCTAAACATATTCAACCAGCTATTGAAGACCTTTAACACGGACGAGATAGATGCAACCGAAACATGTGAGAATTATTTTGAACAGAAAAAGGAAATTTCAGGAAACCAACAATTCATGTCAGTACAAAGTCGCTCTAACATGATAGATAATCTCAAAGAACTTGTATTAAAACACAAAATTAAAACTTTCGAACAATTTATCCAAGAAGTTTCAGAACCAATATTGTTACAAATACTAAAACAATCCGGATCACAATTCAAAATATATCTCAACATGGTACTTAAACTACAAACTGCACGAAAATCAGTACTAAAAAAAATGCATTACTTTGACATCATAGTAGACAATATCATACCTGAATACTGTTACGAAAATATATTATGGCTAGAAAATTTGGTTTTCGATCAACAATATATCACCCATTAAATTTTACACCGACTTTATCCTAATTCAAACCAAAACTTTTAAAAAGATTAACGGTTTTGTGATTCAAGGTCAAACTAATACAGCGAAATCAATGATCATACGACTCTTGACAACAGATCTAGAACCTACATTGATTAGCAGAGAACGAGATCGTACTGGTTTTCATTACGATCAACTTCCTAGTGCAACATGCGCCTTATTCGAGGAACCATTGATCGACAACACATCTGTCGGTACATGGAAACTCCTCTTAGAAGGCGCAACTGTACCAACCGACATCAAACACAGCGACAAAGAAGACATAAAAAGAATACCGATATACCTAACAACAAACGCCCCACTTACAACATGGTGTGACGACTCAGAAATAGCACCGATAGAACAAAGAATTCTAAAACATGACTTCACAAAAATGATAGAACACTACAATACAAAAACAAAAGACTACATTAAAGGTCCACAGGAAATACTAACAAAACAAGACATTTATCACCATATCCTATCACATTTTGATGACATCACTTTACTAATAGCAACAATAATAAAATAAATGCTACTAACAATGAAAAAATATGTTTTGAAAACAAGACATACGAAAAACTTAAAGAATATTCTGGTACATTACAGGTACCATGGCAGCCATGAATGTGGACCATAGACAAATTATAGAAGCTGACAAAACTGTACCTGTGATGGGACAGACTAAACAAACACCAATACAAGACGGTTAGGGTAAGAATCTTTACCCTACTAACGACTCTTTAGAATTCCCTATATCACTAGGATACGTCTACGGTAAGGTCATTTAATGTAGATGGTATGACCTCGAATTCACAGACGATCAAAAACCAATTATACTACCATACTCAGCACTCATGTTCTATACTAAGGGTGGAAAAGACGACGAATACAATAGAGCTGTCAGTATATTCAGCGATTAAAACGAAATTACACTTGGACTAAAACTATACGACTTTAATTTCAAAATCACTAACCAAGCTACACTCTGAAAAAGACTACTCACACAAGTTTCTACCTCATATACAACATACGACTTTGAAACATCACAGAACCTCATGGTAGTAATTTCAACCAGAAAAAAAGTAGAAGAGACATTCACATCAGAACAACTAGTATTCCCTTGGAAAAGATCCGGAGTAAAAATTCAGGAAGCTGATCATACTGATTGTTTTCAATACGAAGAAATAGCTACAGGACACACAAAAACATTCCACGTAGAATCACAAGAACTACAACACGGAAAATATTACTCAAATGTCACTATACTTCCACCTCAAGGAACATGGACTATGATCCCAGGTATAGACGGAGTAGCTGCAAACACCACGCAATGGCCTATCTCTGGTACAACATGGCAATACATCAAACGATTTCAAGTTAGAGATTACGTTAATAGACCATTAATATTTCTAACATGTCCTAAAATGAAAAGTGAAGACGGCAATATTAAATTCTCATACAGAATAAAATTTGAAAGCTCTTTCAAATACTGCGGTCCCCTGGTTTTTCCTAATCCTGACAACGACGAAATTGCCGGTAAAGACACTTTTGACCTACCAAAAGGTCAACAAATTGGAACACCAGCCAAAGAATTAAAAATTACATTTTTACCTAAATCCTACACTACATAAATATCTAATCTGGAACTAACTCCTCGCCAGTACCTACGGGTAGAAAAGAGGGCCATGGCAGGGCCTTGGGGGCAGTTCCCATGGCGCTCAACATGGAATTTCTTTTGTTTCAGCTCTTTTGTTACAGAATCTCCTATCCTCACATCTAAACATGAAGACATATATATCTCCACCTTCCTCCTCAAAACTGATGAGCCCATAGGGCGTCTCGCACATAGAAGGAGCAACAATCTCAAAATGGCTGCCAAATAACTACTATGGCTGCCAATTCTGCTGGGTATTAGTTACAGTGTAACTGCGATCATTGATTGCAATACCCAGCAGAAAATTTAATTGCATGAGGTAATAAATGAAATTTTGTACTATAGGATAGGTTATTTTATTGAAAGATAAAAATATGGATTTTTGGTTTAAAAACATTTATATAAATTGTTTGTAAAAAATCACATAAATCGAACTATATTTTTATTGTCGGTCACAATAAATCATACATGATTATAAAATAAGCACTCTTGCCAAACAGAAAAACTAAATTTGTTCTTTTACTATTTCAAGATATGCTATGTTTAAAAAATGAAAGCCAATAATTTGAATGATCTCCTTTCAGCTATGGGAAGAATAATCTTAATTACAAACTATTTATTATTTTCATTCTAAAGCTTTATTTTGTATAATTTATACTTGCCAGGCAGTTATTAACATTTCCAGACATTACATATATGAGTTGTAGTCTCCAGTTGCAAGGCAGTTATTAACATGTTCAGAAATTACATATATGAGGTGTAGTCTACAGTTGCAAGGCAGTTATTAACATGTTCAGACATTACATCTGTGAGGTGTAGTCTACTGTTGCAAGGCAGTTATTAACATGTTCAGACATTACATCTGTGAGGTGTAGTCTACTGTTGCAAGGCAGTTATTAACATGTTCAGATATTACATATATGAGGTGTAGAGTTCAGACATTACATATATGAGGTGTAGTCTACAGTTGCAAGGAAGTTATTAACATGTTCAGACATTACATATATGAGGTGTAGTCTACAGTTGTAAGGCAGTTATTAACATGTTCAGACATTACATATATGAGGTGTAGTCTACAGTTGCAAGGCAGTTATTAATATGTTCAGACATTACATCTGTGAGGTGTAGTCTACTGTTGCAAGGCAGTTATTAACATGTTCAGATATTACATATATGAGGTGTAGTCTACAGTTGCAAGGCAGTTATTAACATGTTCAGACATTACATATATGAGGTGTAGTCTACAGTTGCAAGGAAGTTATTAACATGTTCAGACATTACATATATGAGGTGTAGTCCACAGTTGCAAGGCAGTTATTGACATGTTCAGACATTACATATATGAGGTGTAGTCTACAGTTGCAAGGCAGTTATTAACATGTTCAGACATTGCATATATGAGGTGTAGTCTACAGTTGCAAGGCAGTTATTAACATGTTCAGACATTACATATTATAATGATTTGTAGTTTAAAGATTCGCAATCCAGTTGTTTATGTGTTGAGCCACTACCTTGCTGCGCTCTGCTCCCTCAATAAAACTAAAGTGGGTTCCATCTACTTGGATGGTCTTCACTCGGCCCGGACACAACTGGTGACAGTCAATGTTCAATCAAACATGAAAATAATTAGATGTAGTAATGTGATAAGTGGTCATTGTTAAATTAAGCAAACAATAAGTATACAGAATAATTCATCTACAATTTTATATACCAGAATAGTGTGGTTGTTAGAAATGACTTTAGTTCCAAATTGACTTACTAGCATACAGCAGATCATAATAGTGAATAAATGATTCCCCACAAAATCAGCTTTACAACCATTCATGACAGTATGCTGGGGCGTGTACATCAAAACATATTTAATAATATAAGGTATACAAAATAAAATCTTTTTACAAAATGTCATACTTGACCTTTTAAATGCGAATGCTGACAATTTGGTTTCTTTAACTGCGAATTACCTATAACAACATTCCAATAAAAAAAATTGTTCCCCTAGCATAAGAAATTTACTTCCTTCAATCAAATAATAAAGGTAAAATATTAATATTATAATGGGCATATTGTGTCCAAAGCCAAATATTTAAGAATACAAAAGAAATGGATTTAGTTTTAATCTACTTTTGATTTGTTTGTGGTGGACAAATTTTAGCCGTAAATTTTATATTTGTTGCACACTAACAACTTATTAAAAGTTGATTTATTACAATTTTCAACCTAAAATCAATATTTCACTTACTGAATTTTTTATAACGAAATTAAACTTTTTATTAAACAAAATTCAATCATTATTTCTATCATAGATCAGGGTTCTTACATTAACAGGAGCTCTGGGCGAGGGAGGGGCAGGGGCATCCCTCCAATGTTGTTAAAAAACTTGAAAATTGAGAATTTTGTGGAGAGACGAGAGCTTGAATTGGAAAATTCTAAAGTCACTCTGTACCAAAGTTCTTTCAACTATGAAAGTTATTTACCGTATATTGTAAAGACAAATTTTTAATTTCCCAATTGTCGATCCCTACTCTTAATAAGTTCCCAACTTCGTAACTCATGAAACATTGAAAAGAGGTACCTTATATAGTAGATTGTATTGAGAGCTAGTTAGTCAATAAGGCTAGAAGCGCCGTTGTCACTGCCTACTAGTTTTGGGGCTACTACTAACCCACTTGACAATAATAGCCTTAAAAAGGTTAGGTAATGTTTTAAGTTGATAAAGTCTGGAGGTTTTATCATCACAAAATTGTAAGTTTCCAACCCGCAATGACGATAAATGCAAAACAAATAGCATTTGTAGCTTGAAACATCCACCAATAACAACTTTAAAAATACAGCGACCTAAAAACCGAGATTCTAGGCCCAATTACTGCCTCAAATTTTACAATTTTTCTAAGGGAGAACCCCCTTGGACACCTTATTAATGTGGGGATATTCCATAACCCCCAGATCCCCAGTGTTCTAAATGATGCCTTTATCACCTAATCACCTGAGAATTTTTTAAATTTCAGAATGACTAGAGTTAGGAAATTCATTGTCACCCCTGCTTTCCCTTCCCCAATATATTTAGTGTGATGCACCTGTGCACTAATACCTATCTCAAAATGCTTAGTGCTCAGGGGTATAGCGTCAGGATAGACTATGAGACTAGTCCCCCTAAGACTTTTATTGGAGACCTAATAAAAATAAACACTAAAGGTTAATATACTATTGTAAGTTTAATAACAGCTCTACCAAAGAAATAAAACCTACATAAATGCTTCTAGCATGGAGAAAATATTATTTATTAATTTCCCCTCATTTAGTTTCGCCTCACTTTGTAACTTTTTTTTTTCTAGATGTCATTACTCCTTTCGGATTCCCACTCTTCTACCCCATGGGTAGTGCTATTAACCTCGAGAAGAAGCTATTCTTGACAGAGTTGCCAAATTATATTTGTGTTTGGATGCGGGGGTAACGTTTAATAGACTGGTATTAATTGTAATATTATTCATACAAACAGCTATATTGTAAATAATACTAAACTAAAAATATTCAAACACTAGGTCTAATTCCAAGTTGGTTAAATTCATATGAAATATTTTGTGAACAGTTTTGATTATTTTTTTATGCTTGGCCATGTTGTGTTTTTAACGTGTGTCAAGGGGTGTGGCACGAAGAGGGCTATAGGAAGTTTTGGTTGAAAAAAGCGGATGGTAGAGGGGTATTGGTGTGTTATTACTTGACAAATGATTTCTACAAAAGATAATCAGGCATTTAAATGCCCTACCACCTGACTTAAAATATTGATCCACATAGGGCTTCATTAAGAACTATTTTACATACAAAGAATACAGGTGAATTAAACAGAAGAGCTAATATTTTTTTAAACGATAGTATTTTCATGAGAAATTTTGTGTTTTTTTTCCTGTTCGGGTGCTTTTGTCATTTTTAAAAAGTATGCCATCTACTTTTAACATTAATTCTGAAGACAATATTTGTGTAAGGTGTACACCAGCCATAGTAGAGGATACTGAATTGAACAAACCTTGTTGAAGTCAAAGTCATAATCCTCAGCTTCTCGTACAACTCCTTCCTGAGCTGTGATCCTAAACACACTCCCGCTGATAGTGGTGTCCATGTTTGGGGAGTAACTAAGTAGAACTTGGAATCTCCACCTGTGGCCTTCCAGCACCTCCTTGATCTCTGTGAGTTGTTCGGCCGAATTCACTTGATTCTTCACAGCATCCAAGCAATGGTTCAATCTGGCTGACCAGTCGTTCAAGCTAGTCAATTTATGTTCCAACTGAAAAACCAAGAACAACTACAGTGCTTTATAGGCTTACCTACTTACTCTAAGGCGACAGAAACTTGAAAGTTCATTGCCGCCGCACTTACAAAAGTACACAACTTATCTCTTTCTTGCACTAATTCTATCCAGTCCACCTCACCACACCCTATCTTGTTCAGGTATATAGATAGATTAGTGTGATTAATATGAATAATAAATACTTAGTAAATTCTAAAGTAAATATATTTAATACAAAGTATTCATGATACTCTATTTTGCAATTACATTTGTTTAATCATAAGAAGGGTAGAAAACCAGAAATCTTAATATGGGAGGTGAGAATATAGGTTTTTCTAACATTAAATTTTTAGAAAATAACAGAATATGGTTGGTTTACAAGAATCATACTAAACAAGAACGAAGTACCAGCCAGGTAAAAGTAAAGTCAAAGAAAAGTTCAAGTCATGTCTCTCAGATACCTTGCTAGAACATCTGGTTAGCAGTCTCATATTAAATGTTACACAAAGGTACCACACCCCGCCGAGAAATAGAATTCTCTACAACCCTTGCATTATATAGTGACAATTTTACTCGAAAAGTTAACAAAACTGATGATAAATGAACTAAGATTTGTTAAAATGGCAGAAAAGGTGAAAAGAATGGTTTTTAATGAGGAAGAACATATGAAGTGGATCAAGAATTATGATTTTGGAAAATAAAATAACATGCAAGTATAGAATTGAAAAAGAAAGTGTGGTAAGAAATAACCAAGAATTTTAAATCTAATGATAAATTCCAAAAGGTGAGTGTGGGTTTATCAGTCGACAATATACTTTCATAAGTTTTTCATTGGGATCTGTTATATTATACCAATGTTTATTAATTGAGTAGTTGGCTTACTGAAATCTTGATAATCTAGGCCCACCATAATATGTCACAAAAACAAAGCAATATCTAAGTACATGCCATCTCGATAGTCTATGCTTGGCACACCATCTTGAAGAATATCATCAAAGCATGGTCGAAATACAGCCGAAGCCTGCCCAGGAATAGACTTCGGCTGGACTTTGATGCAACTAACTTTATTGTATAATTTTTTATAAATGAGCTGCTCGATCGTCCTAACAAGCAAATCCATTCAGGTGTACTGAGGATGATTTTCTTTAAATGGGTTTTCAGTCTCCCACTAAGAAAATGTGGGTACATTCTCTTTAAATTCAACTTTTCCCATTCCTAATACATTAACATAGTTAATACATATGCGTACAACCTAAACAGGTAATAAGATGCTGTGTTAAAAAATAAAAATAGATAGTCGAACATCAATAAAATTGTATTACTTTATTGATACAGTTGATATAATAAATATTGATATAATATAATTGATACAAGTGAAATAATAAATATATTCTATTCAAGATTGTATTCAGTTTCCCCCCTTCACTAACCTCCACATGATTAATTTCCGGACAATAGAACATCACCAACTGCTGTAATAGTATCACTTCCCCCCAGGAGATCTTGCCTGCCAATCGATCAAGCCTCGGTATTTGGTCCAGCGCTAGTAGGCTCGTCTGTTGGTGTTCACGCTCCAGTTGAAGGACCATCTCTAAGGCTATAGACACTCCCATAGAGTAGCCTCCCAAGGTGTAGGGACCAGTAGGTTGCAACTGTCTCACCATCTGCACATTACGATGATTAACCAAACCTTGTTATTACTTCACAACAATAATATAAAACTAAAAAAGTACCAATTGGTATAAATGAATAGTTAGGTAAAGTACATTTTTAAAATTTTAACTCTTGAGATTATATGTAGTTTATAACAAAACTTTTTTTTATCTGAGTAATGAATAGTTCTATATGCCCAAGTCAAGTTCTGAAAAATTTGTTGACCAATTCATTTGTGATTTGTACTAAACAACTTTCCAATATTTAGCCTACTTATTTGTAATATGATGTATAAGGTATACCTGCAAACTTCTCTGATGTCATAAAAAAAGCTGTGCAGTATATGAAGTTTCTCATGCAAATAATTATTTATCTATAACAGTAAAATATATCTCAATGGATACCTAGGAATAGCGGATTATTCTTTATAGTAAACAGTTTAAATTTCCATGGCAAAATAACATGGGCTCTTCTAGTGAAAAACAACTTCCTGATAGCGGACTTTTTCAATAATGGACATGTACATTGATAGAGATGCATATTTATGCATACAAATCTCTAAACAGTGGACCCATATTGATAACAGCAGTTCATACACAGTATTTTACTCTAGGAATGGCAGGAATTCCCCAATGCCTCGCATGAAGTGCGAGCAGTCCCGCTTTTCCCCTAGTAATGAATGTGGTAATTCCACCCCATTAGAGCCATCAGCAGGTCTTGTTTCTGCAGTTTAGTCTGTACTTGTTACAAATATACATTATCACAGTTCACATTTAATTTTATTTGTGTATTGTTTTGTGTATTATGAAATCTACAGTAAGCTAAGTGCAATATTTATTCTTTAATCATAATCATCTTCCATTCAAAAATAAAATTCACTTAATTTCTGGAGGCCCGTGGGCTGTAGCTTCTAAACCCCTTGCCTTAATCCGGCCCTGCACACACAATATAACGTTGAGGTGGTGAACAAAAGTCAGTAATTGACTGTTTCCACTTAAAAAGGAAAGCGAAGATGTGTAAAACATAAAGTCTCATATAAAGTGTGTCTCTGGATGAGGATCATAGGTTGCTGGTAGCAGACATGAAAGGATGGAGAACCGGATGTCAAACAGTGAACCAAGAAACGAGAATAATAGTATGGAAGCTAAGTAAAGAAGAGAGAGAGTGGCCTTTCAAACAAGAGATAAAATGGCACTGCCAAAGGTTAAAATACAGAGAGAAGAGAGGGCAAGGAAAAGGTTTAATAAATGTTTAGAAGAGGCAAAGGCGGTATGTGGAGGAATTAGTGGTAAGAGAGAGATGAAAGAAAACAAGATGGTATAAGGTAAAGTAAAGGAAGCATTAAATGCAAAGAACAGAGCATTTATAAAATGGCCTACGAAAAGAACAAGAAAAGCATAGGATAAGTACAGGGAGGAAAGGAGAAGTGAAAGAGAGATAGTAAAGGAAGAGAGAAAAGCATGAATGGAAGAATGTACTAAAGTACTATAGATGGATGTGGATTGTAGCAAGAAAGTACTGTACAGTCAAGTGGGGTGAGTAAGAAAGGGGGGGGGGGGNGGGAAAGAGGTCAAGGGCAGCATGGAAGGAAGAGAAAAATGCCAAAGTATTGGACAAAAGGCATCATAGTACCAATATCTAAAAAAGGGGATAGGAAGAGGCATGAAAATTATATGAGAATAGCACTGATGTGAGCTTATAGCCCGAATAAGTAGTATGACACAGTGATAAAAAATAAACACTGATGTGTTAATGAGCAAAAATTCATGAAAATATTATGGAAAGGAGAATGAGGAAAAGTATTAAGGTAAGTTAAAGGAGGAGCAATGGGTTCAGAGAGACGAGATAAGTGGTGTATTAAATTTATGCAATTAAACAACGGATGGACAAGAACTATGAATATGGAAAGGACCCGGTAATGGCATTCATGGATGAGAAATTGAAAAGGCATTATGAAAGTGTGGATAAAAAGTAAGTCTGGAAAATGATGGAGGAGGCTGGAGTTGAAAGAGAAGTGGTGATGAGAGTAAAGAGGTAAAGAGTATGTATGATGCTAACATAGGTTGTGTGAAGGTGGATAAAGGATGGACGGAGTGGTATGGACTAAAAAATAGTCAAGCAGGGGAGTACCCTCTCACCCCTACTCTTAGAGATATTAAAGGAAATATTCATGACTAGAGTAGCAAATAAACGGGGAAGCGGGGGAGGGGGGGGGCATAAGCTTAAAGTATTGATATTTGAGTATGACAATAGTATGGGGGTAAAAGGAAGTACAAAAACAGTTATAGGAATGGAATGAGGATGTGAAAGATTATGGGATGAAATTTAGCATGGTGGAGTGTAAAGTGACTGATGAAAAGAAAGAGGATGAGACCTAGATAAGACATAAAATTGTATGGAATAGATTTGAAAGTAGTAAAGCGTGTAAAGTATCTTGGAAGCATGACTGAGGAAAAGGATGGCGGCAGAGAAGATATAATGAGAAGAGTATTGCAGGGATAGGGTTCGTATGTGCTATGGAAAAAAAGAAGTATCTCTTAAGTGTAACCAAATGCCATGTAGGGTGTAGTGCGTAACCATATTTTTGTATGCAGCAGCAGAAACATGGACATTGAATGCAAGAAAGACATGGAAGGTTGAGGCCAAGAGAATGAAGTTCAGAGGAAAATGATACTTCTTATCTATCACCAGGATAAATAAGATTAGAAATGAAGATGTTCAGGCAAGTTGGGCTACAGGAAGTACATGAAATAATAAAGGAGATAAGGGTGAGACGATATGGATAAGTAGACCACAAGGGAGACCAAGGAAGAAATGGGAGGAGCAGATAACCATAAGTTCAAGTACTCGCAGACACCTATATGCAACTATACCAGACATTCTTAAGGTGGATTAATTATTCATGTAACCCGCTTCGGAGGCCAAATGGCCAATGGCATCACACTCAAGTTATACTGTTCTGCTGAAGACATGGAGATTGAGGTTTGAATGCCGGTCGGGCCCACTGAGGGTGGTTTTCCCTAAATAGTTTCCCATTATCCTTCCACGAAAATGTGGGTAGATTACCTCTAAAAAAGCTTCCTTGCTCATCCCTATCCCATTATAGTAACTACTATATGGGTATATAATCGAAATAGGTAGTAAGAAGCGGTGATAAAAAAAAGTCATTTAAATTCAACTTGAAAAAAATTTATGGTTCTGATCATTTTAATTCATCTTTAAAATCTGCCCATCAGTTTGAACTGACTGTGAGTCAAGATATGAGTGTTTTGGGTTCTACTATATTTAAATGATAACTTGTATTAGGCATCCAGAAACATAAAATGCATGACAAACAAAACAAAACACCATAATAAACAACCTTCAAGTAGAAAGTAGCCAAATCTTGGAGTGAGTCACGCGGTGAATCCTTGGTGAACTGCAGGCCATACACCCGACCCTCCACATGAGCAGCAAGCTCGTTCAGACTCTTAACGCTACCCTCTATAGGGTGCACTAGGAACAAAGGTCTCTCCCCTTCCCCTGACTTGAGACAAACCAAACCCTCCTTCGGGATCAGATTAAACAAAGAAGGATCAATCTTGAAAAAATCTGTCATGTCATTAAGTAGTGTTGTTTCACTGGCATAGCTTTCTTTTTTCACAATGCTGAGTAATTGCCCCACGGTCAGTGCTCGCATGTTGGTTAGAGTGAGAGTGACTCCACAGTACCGCTCGATACCCATACGGATCTCTGTTTGCATAAGGGAGTCCATACCAAGCTGGACTAACGATGTTGTTGGTGACAGCTTTGATATGTCGTCTACATCTGAAATAAGATAATATATTTTATTAATTGGGTGTCCAGCCAAACTATATTTTAAAATGTTCTGATTTTTCCAGAGCCAATATGTTTTTCAGGCCATTATGTGTAAACATAATTTTATGAAGATCGCAACTTAATGTAATAACATATACAATCTAAAATTGTGTCACTTGATGAAGGGATTAAAGAATTTCTGCCTAAAGTGTGGATCTAAGCTAGATTTCAGGGAGATCATATTAAGCCATTAAAAAGATTAAAAAGTTGCCTATATCTTTACAGTCTAAAATTGTTGTGTGAGACATTCTTTTTGGAGTTCACTATTTTTATTAAATAATTAAATTTTCACACATGTGCATAAGTTGATTCAACTTTGGTTTAAAATATGCTGTAGATGGGTAGAAAGATGACACGAAAATCGAGATTAGTATGTTCAACTAGGACAACTGTGTTTTCAGAATATTCCAGAAATTTGATAGCATTCTACGACTTTTAACTGAACAAGCAAATTCCCTGACATTTACATGTTTTTCAGATCGCTGGACACCCTGATTAATGATCTAGGTCTCTACATAATTACCCAGATAATTGGCTGTATGATGTGACGGGTTCTTCAGTCCACTAGACTTGAACAGTAACCTAACTCAAAGCCACAAAATTGTGTGGTCATAACAAATTAATCAACAATACAAATATTTGCAAACTATCACAAATTCACTAACAGGTGTTAGGTAAAACTTATATCAAGTAAAAAAAAAATAATTAGCAACTCACTGAGAATTTTGGAAACATTCTTCAATAACTCCTCGTTTCCACTTCCACCTACAACCAATGACGTCTTTTTCACCACAAAGCTACCCAACACTCCTTGGTTTGGAGTCAACAGGAATTTCTCCAAAATCTCTAAACAGGAGGCTACACTCTGATGGACCACTCCAGATGACTCTAGAGTTCCTTTCAAGTGTGCGGCCAAACCAACATCAGCAATTGCTCCCCATTGGATGGCTATGCCTGGTAAACCTGCTTTCACCCGTTGCTCCACCTGAAATACATAAACTCAGGTAGTACTACTAATATAGGACATGGACCATGACCTTTCTCCACGACTATAAGACATAATTTGGCTTTAATGTATAGCCTATTTATCTGATTAAAAAAAAAGTGTGGAACTTTTAACTATGGGGTGAACACATCAACCAGTTCTATGTTGAAAACAAAACACAAGCAATGATCAAAAAACTTTGACTAAACGCCAAGGCTGGATTAATTTTTGTCAGAACATGAGTAAATGATTGAATACTTTAATGATATCAAACAACAGATAAATTGTCCATCTCAGTACTCTCCAAACTCTTATAAGGCAGTATTTTTCACCACCCATGGAATACAATGGATTGATTCGTGACCTGTTCACATGTAATGTAGAAAGAAATGTGCGACTTTCCTTTGTCAAATACAGATTAATTATTATTATTATTATTAGCACCGTGTCTTACTACCCGTTCGGGTTGTATGCACTTACACTAATGTGTAATGGTAGGGTGATTGTGAGATGAAATGGAGGACCTACAGTTTAACGTGGAATCCGAACCACGGTGGAGGCCTGGCATTCCCCACGTTCACAAGATGTCTTGTCAGAGGTGAAGGAAGGGTTTGGTAATCAGATAAATCTGTGCCGGGACCGAGGATTGAACCCCGGCCGCCAGCACAGAAGTCCGACACTTTACCCCTAGACTGCCAGGTCACCTACATATTAATTGATTGAGATATCTTGTGACTCTGGTTTGAAAAGCATTTAATATATGAAATCACTTTTGGACTGTAATGGAAAAAGAATATCCAACTTTGTTGAGCATTGCCATTACATATTTGTTGCCTTTTACAACTATATATTTATGTGAAACTGGCTTTTCATCCTTAACCAATATCAAAACATAATAAGTTGGATGTTGAAGACGACTTACGTCTGTGCCTAAGCAAAAGAACTCCGAATATTGATGAACTTGGCAAGGGTAAAGAGTCTCATCCATCTCAATAGATTTTTCTAACCATTCATGCAATTACTGTGACATCAATATACGTAATGTTTGTATATAAATCAGTAGTGCACCCTGAAGGGGGATGAAGGGGGGGGGGGGGGGGGGGCGCCCNGGGGGCGGTCGCTCAAGCTAAATGTTTATAACAGCTGTAACCTGACTAACAAGAACCACCACTATAAAAAATAAATGGTATGGTGAGCTGCAGAGACCTTCTTCCGCTTTTATCTCAAAATAGATATTTACTAAAAACTTGTAATATTTGTGAAACAAAATAATAGGTCTATACATTGTTGTAGAAACACTACACCATAGATTACAAATGAAGTTATATACACTGTTACTTTCTTACTCTCTGGAATTATGGAGTAGGAATATTGTTACAGAAAAATTGAGAAAAGAAAAACATCTTTGTCCACCAAAGAGCAAAAGAATCAAATTCATTTTCAAAGACTTGAATTAAAAAGTTTGTGTGTGTGTGTATATATATATATATATATATATATATGTTTATAATTTAGAAAAATCATTGGTTTTATAAAATATATATTTCAAATAATTTTTTTATCTTTGATAGTACAACAACTTTACAATGATAAGTTATTTCATATCTAAAATAGTTGCGAAGAAATGATGAAAATTGGAAAACTTCCTTCATTTAAAGTATTCTCAAACTCATTTTAGTGAGAATATGAGAGTTTTCATATTGTTTATAATGAAACAGTGTCTATATATACTATTTAATCAAAATTGTTAGAGTGTTCAAGGAAATCAATTTTCTCTTTTTTTACCCTTCAATAAACTATCCTTAATTACCAAGTTTTAACCCAATCGGTAAAATAATAATAATAATAATATTTAGCACCGTGTCTTACTACCCGTTTGGATTATACGCTTTAAGTACTAACTACGTTAATGGAGTAGGAAAATGGGAAGGTTGAATTAGAGGAAGTGAACCCGCATTTGTGTGGAGGGAGAGTGGAAAACCATTTAGGAAAAACCACCCCCAGTTACACCCAACAGAGATTAGAACCTCGATCTCCACGACCAGCGCGTTAGCCAACTACACCACAGAGGCGAGTATCGGTAAAATAGTTTTGGCTATAGTCCGAGGTACAGATGGACGGCATTGCGAACACCATCATTTATCAAAATCTCGAGTTTGATTTTTTAACAATCACAATATTTTCTCTCTGAGTTGTCGAGAGATAGTAATAAATGTTAATTCTCACCAGTCGCTCAGCTGCCGAGCTTGCAAGTGCATAGTTGGTTTGCCCAGGATTCCCTTTCCCAGAACTAATGCTGGAAAACACCACAAAGTATTTAAGATGTGGACACTGTTGACGGGATGCGGCGTCCAGGTTCTGAGTTGCCGCCATTTTGGGAGCCCACACCTTGTTGAAAGACTGAGATGTCTGATTCTCAAACAATCCATCACTCAACACCTAGAAAATAAGGCTAAGCTTAAAAATGCATTTCACACGTTTTAAAAAAATGATTTGGTTTGTAGTTAAACGCTGACATTTTACATTTATCATCACCTGGGAAAAATGTAAAGCTATGTAGCTTTATTTTGGTTATATATATTCGCTTGTAAACCTTATTATTATTAATGAAACAAATAGCCGAAACTATTGTTAATGCATTTTATTGGGGATAGTCCCTCATAGATATAATATTCTGAAAATTGAAAAATGACACCTGGACACGGGAATCGAACCCGGGACCTTCGGCTTAGTACGCCAATGCTCTTACCACTGAGCTATCCAGGATTCGTCCCGTGCCCATGGTCATTCTTCACTCATAGTTTAAGGCAGAGTCTAAGATGGACGTGCGGAAGTCGTCAGCTTATAAACATGTGATTATATGAGATCACAGCCATCAGACCACGCAGCCATTAGCGACTCGGTAGTTGGCAATTTAGCAGCCATTCGACAATTATATATATATAATTGTACAGGATCTTGTATATATTCATGAAACAAATAGCCGAAACTATTGTTAATGCATTTTAGTGGGGATATTCCCTCTTAGATGTCATATTCTGAAAATTGAAAAATGACACCTGGACACGGGAATCGAACCCGGGACCTTCGGCTTAGTACGCCAATGCTCTTACCACTGAGCTATCCAGGATTCGTCCCGTGCCCATGGTCATTCTTCACTCATAGTTTAAGGCAGAGTCTAAGATGGACGTGCGGAAGTCGTCAGCTTATAAACATGTGATTATATGAGATNTGGTAAGAGCATTGGCGTACTAAGCCGAAGGTCCCGGGTTCGATTCCTGTGTCCAGGTGTCATTTTTCAATTTTCAGAATATGATACTTATTATTATTACTTTACAAACTCAGCCTTCTAGGCTGTTGTATAACCAGCATTAACCCTATATTACCAGAATTTTATTTATATCATAAAAGTAGGACCAACATTAGAGAGTAACTTAAGGAACATCCGTAGACCATATCATTAATTACTAAAGATGTGCAAAATCTACTTTTTAAATTTGAAGCTAGGTCTAATTGTATTAAATATAATTTACCAAATGCTATATCTCAAAGATAATTAATATATTTGTCTTAAAATAAGTGTAGATTTTATGATTTGTGGTTTTCGAAACAATGATTGTTCATTCATATTCTCTGATGGCCTGTTGTGAGTTGAATAGTATTGTTCTCCAGGGGTGCAGAATATGTTTAGAGATTCAATATTTCTCCAGAACATAACAGTTCCATAAAAAAAATTCCCCCGGAAACCATAGCACTCTAAGTAAAACATTGAATATTTTATAGAGGCTGAAGGGAATAAGAATTATTATATACTTAGTTTGGAAAATTCAAATTTAAATATATTTTTAATCATAGTTATTTTTTATAGTATCTACCTTATAAAAAAAATTTGTAGTCCCAGAAATGGAAACCTTCCCATTTCCTTGTGTGCATTACATGTTGTTATTAATTGTTCATTGATACCAGTAGGCTTACCGGTACCAACATTTAGTTTTACATCTTGAGAGTAAGAGGCAATGGAGTGTAATTCCGGGTGGCCTCAGTTCAAGTGTTGATTTTCATAGAATTTTCATTTTTTTCGTAGGCTTGCCACTACTGCAAGTTCTATCACTATCAACCACACTAGGGGAAATACTATTGATATTTACGGCCATGAGTTTTTCCTGATCACATAATTTATATTCTACAAAACTTGCAATACTCCCTTGATCCTTACTTCTAGGTTTTTCCTGGGGATGTTTATTAGATACGTGATATCCGAGTTTATCACGTCTGTCACGCCATTCACAATAAGCACAGTTACCGTCTTGTATGCTCTTAAAATCGACATAATAAACATTTGTTTCACTAAACAATCTAATTTTTTATAAACATTTATCTATTGTACTGTGTACAAGCCTTAATAGGTCCACTAAAAACAATTTCATGGGTACACAATTATTACAATACGCATGTCACGAGTTTAAATAAACTTTGCACACATCCCCATGTAATTAGGATATAACAGGTGAATGAATTCAAACTAAAACAAAACATCGCTCACCCTTCCCTACTCTCCACCGTCTGTCCCCCATAGCTACCAAACACCCGAGGTAGGGTAGGTGACTGATGACTCATCACTCAATCACTCATAAGCCAGGTTGAATTATTAGATTTTACTTTTGCCCCTTATCTCAACCTTTGACTTCTTATCTAGAAGTATGACACATTATCTTAGCCCCTAGACACTGCAACTCTTTGTGCTTTACACTGACACTGCCTCACTATGGCACATACTATAGTATGGGTGTTGAGTGTCATCAGCCTTAGTCTTTCATACAAATGAAACTACCATATCATATGTACTAAAAACGTCAACAAAATTGTTGGACTTTTCCCTGCCCCAAATTTCCCTAGGACTGCTTTAATTTCCCCTGAACCTTGTTCCCGCGTTTGGACATATTCTGCACCCCTGTTGTTCTTGCTAAAGACATCAGCAGCACCCATTTGAAAAATAAAAATAAACTCCCTTGACAATAGTATTATCAATCATGATGGTCTTTGTCCCCTAAAGCTCTTATTATCATAGACAATTTAAGCTCAAATACCCTGGAGATACTCAGAGATTGCAGGTCAGTGTTTTAAGTAGCGACTTGTCTCTCCTACTCACGGCAAGGCAACGTGAAATACATAATGTTCTCACCACAGCAAGATGGAAGATGGCTACAACAGGCCCCAATCTACCGCACTGTTCTAAAAGTGTTTGTGTCCCCTGAGTTGTTGACACATCTTCTGTCGACACCAACACTTCTGCTCCTGCTTTCTTCCATAGACGAAGGCACAACCTCTGGTAGTTAGTTCGTACTCCACTCCTAGAGGTCAGCACTAATTTACGTGCACCACAGTTCACCAGCCAACCACACAGCTCCAGGCCAAAACCACCCAGGCCCCCTGGAGTCAATCAATATACATAAAGATGATGTGTAAACCTTATAATAGTGCATTTAATAACACACTTCACTTATATTTACAATTCATAATAAGAATGTGATAGATTTATTTATAAACATACAATCAAAATAGCACGAAGAAAATGATTTCTATATAAGTGTCAAATTAATTCTTCTATTTGTTTGTGTTTTTAAAAGCTTATATTACATAACATAATATTAATCATAATAATGATGATAATGATACACTATTATGGGATTTATAGAGCCACAAGGTTATATTAGCACACAACTATTGTATATTTGATTCTTTTGGAAATTTAACATACACTTTTTAAATCGATTGATTATAGTTATATTTAATAATCTCATTACTCCAACAAAATGTTTTTCAAAATTGCCTTGTAATTAATTCATTTATGTGGAAAAGGAAAACCTAAATTTCACTAATGATACTTTTTTGTTCATTTCTAGTTATTTATTGTCTTTAAAATATTGTTAGCTAACAAAGTGGAGCCATTTTTGCCTTCTCTCCTACATAGCCAAAGAAAATGTGGGAATATTGTTTTGAGAAAACTAATGAATTTTAGTGACATACAATATATATATATATATATATATCTTTACTATCTTTTGTTTTGGTTGGTTATGATTAAACTTTATTAATCAATTGTGTCATATTAAAATGTTTATTAACTTATTAAAATATAGCATTTCCTTTAATATCATTACACACACGCACAAAAAAGTAAGTTCATTGCAGAGATGTAGGGGGACGGGTCCGGACCCTCCTCCCTACCCCTCCGAAATCTCGGTTCACAGGCGTTAGAAGACAGTCGGAGTTAATTTTATCATATGCAAGGACGATACTTAGCGAGACCAAAACACAACTGCACAAGTAAATTGAATTAATTATTCAAAGCAAAGCACAAGATAAGTCTGGCTGGTGCCTTGCTAGAGCGTTGATCTGGCTACAATAATTTTGTCTCAAATATTAAAAATAGAAACTGTTTGAATATATCGGTACACTCCTCAAATATAATTAAATTTGATTATTTTTAAGTGGCCAAATTTAGTGCAAATTTTAGTTATGTGCGAAAAAGTTAATAATAAGCGGCTCCATAGAGCACAATATTTAGTTACATAATACACAAGTTATTAACTGGCTGTCTTTCACAAACATACAGAATATTTTTATTCTAGACAATTTTAAATAAAATTATGGGTTAAAAGTGCTGATGTAAGTAAAGTATCGAAAGGTCAGTATCAATACTAAAAATCCTTGGTAATGAAAGAAAAGTAAAGATACTAGTATTGTATGAGTAGTAGCGGAACATCCCTAGCTAGGCTACATTCATCACGTAGGTGAACCAGCACGTCATACGCATGCTCTTGATCTCCTTTCATGTTACTGGGAGATTTACCGTCAATTCAAACAGTATTTTGAACATCATGGCAAGAAAACAGACATGGAAATGGTTGTTATGAACTGTATTAAATAATAATAAGTAATTTTGTTACTATTTCTCTAATTTGAATAAACTACAAACTGATTTGAGTATATACTTCATTACTACATATATGTGTTTCAGTACGTTGGACTTAAGAATCACTTTTCTTTTAAAGTAAACTTAAATAGTTACTTAGGACTGTTCTTATTTCATTTTGATCTTTTGCTTATATTTTGGTGTGTTTTAGAAAAAATAATATTTTTAGCATTTTTCTACTATGGTATATCTGCTTGAAAATATTCTATAA
>CABEEJ010000140.1:25041-64547 GCA_901482245.1 Timema douglasi
GGGGGGGGGGGGGGATCAGATGGCTGTTTACGATCAATCAGACCAATAGAGGGGGGAAGGTGGAACTTACCATTATAACCCCCCTTTCCCCTAATGAAATCATGGCTACGTCACTGTTCATTGGGGCTCTGCGAACTTGAGTTTCAACACTTTAATTTTGGTAAAAAGAAAATATTAATGAATGAGAGAATATCTCGGTCAGTAGCATCACATTAAGATAATGGGAGAGTTACACTCAAGAGCAATTTATAACCACACAATTGAGTATCTTTTATCTTAAATATTTAACAAAATTATGCCATTTTTATTAGCGTGACTGAATAAAGACCTAATAAAACTAACCTTGGAAAACTGAGTTTCTAGTTTATATATTTAAGCCTTGTTATAAAGCTGCTTCATCAATGATTTATTACTGTAAATAAATAAAGGTGAACCATACCTGTAACAATGCACACTTGGTCTGACAGGAAGTAAACTCTAGGATGAGACAAAATTGTATTGTTGAGTTGTTTCTCTTCGTTAATAAGAATTATCACCTTGCCAATATGGCGACCTGCAGCCATATATCTGCCAATAGATTAAAAAAAATAATTATATGTGCAATTTTAAAAGTAATCGCCCATCTTCTTTAAAATTAAAGTTACATAATTCATACCTTCCTTTTTTTTTGAGGGTAATAAAACTCGTAAAACTGTTTCATAAGTATTTGATAATGACTTAATTTTCTTACTCATTTTGTAATGTAAATATTACCAAATTAGTCGCCCACTGTCGGCAACAACGACATTCAATATCAAAATAATAACACTAATTCCAAACATGCACATTGTGTTTAGTTAGTCAGTGCCGGGTAAGCTTGTTACTGCATGTGTTGGAATAATATTTGTAACATAAAAAGATGCAGTTATCATTAATTGATCGGTTGGTAACAGACCCCTTCCTGGGGGTTAGATATGAGAGTCTTGTGTCTAGCTCAAGAGGCTCAGGAGCTTTGGGGCTCAATGTTGTTATGCTTTAAGACTTAAAGGTGGAGGCAAGATTTAATGTAAATGACTTAGAGAATAATGGCCAGAAGAAGAGTTAACTGACACACATAAAAACTGTGTATTAAAGCCACTATGCAACGGCGTGGACGGGCATTAGCGGAGATGAACGGACCTACCGGGTATTGACCCAGGTCCTACTAATGCCGAGACCAAGATCAACTTAACTTTAACTTAATGTGACGTTCACTTAAAGTTAACTTAATGTAACAAATCGAACCAAACATCTACATTCTAGAGTATGTGTTTTGATCTGTGATTTGTACTATTTGGATTAGTTAGTGTGTGAATGTTTACTTTTGTAGCCCTTTTTTCGTCCTCCAGGACCAATGCGGGCATACAAAATTAAACAACATAAAAAAAGGGTGGAAATAAATGCAGAGTGACCAGATAGGACGCCCAAAAGTATATATTATATATATATATATATATATGTGTATATATGTGTGTGTATATATACACACTCATGTTTCCACCGAACCCACCCAGCATTATGCGCTACCAACAATAAAAAAGGATTAAAGAATATTTTCAGGAAGGTGAGAATATTTAGTTAAATAAGAGTAGAAGTCAACGTCAAGAGTTAAATAGATAATTGCAAGTTTTATTGATATATATATGTAAGTTTGATCCATAGAAAACATCTCAGGTATTTACCTTTCAATTAATTTTATTTACAAGTCAGAATGACTAAAAAAGAAATCTGAATATATAACATGTTTTCCTTAGTAAGGACTCTGGATATTTACAACAATTTCCATAAGTTGGATGGACACTTAGTATTAATATAAGTTGGAAGGACTCTGAATATTTGTCAAATCTTTCCTTGTAAAAGGAATCTGAATGCATAACATACTATTCATAAAATTACTAAATATGTTATCATATCCTTCCATAGTAAAGACTCTGAACATTTAGTATAAGTCTGAAGGACTCTGAACTTTTATTATAATTTTAAAGCCGAAAACAATTTAAACTTACAAAGGCCGAAACTTAATTTTGAATCTTACATATTTGTTTTGAGAACACTTAGATGTGCTCAAGATGGATATCCTACCTAGAGTGTCTGTACATAGATCTCCTGGCGGTATTTATTCGATACCTATTGCTCAGAAAGCGGTGAAGTGGGGGTTACACACACAAGACGGAAACATCGAGACAAAAGAAAGGGAAGGGGTAATAATAGGCGGGGAACATGTGACAAGCAGGCCTGGGAAGGATCCAGAACAGTCTAGTGGCTTTGGCAACTCTCTAGCGTCTGGTTGCTGATACTACAGTCTCACTTATAGTCTATCTCTTATTTTAGACATGACTATCATCACATCATTTGTTATATACTATACCAAGTACTTTTTTTTATAAAACCCGTAAAAACTAGATTTAATTCTCTATTCTCAATCACTCCTTAACCTTCCCTCCACGACCATCCCTAACAAGAAGCACCTTAGGTGAGGTAGGCAGCAACACTTGGAGAGTAATAAATAAAAAAAGTTAATTACAATAATATGAATATAAATTTAATCAACACTGATTTGTCCCCATTATGTACAGCATCCAATACTGAAATTTTATAAGTACATCATTTATTTTCTGAAGAAGAATATTACTCGCACCCCTGGGCACATACTTAATTTAAGGCTGTTGTAAAGCCTGGCTTGCTGGAGACTGGGAGGTTAGATTCGAATCCAGGCAAGGTGTATTTTGGGTAATTTTCCCCTAATTGGTTTGCCACTCCTCCCAAACATAAATTTTTTGTTATATTTCTTATACCTCATTCCTCATAAAAAATTAATTAGTTTAATTAAATGCATATTGCCTAGACAAGTAGTAAGTGTGTGCTGACTGCTGTGACTAATATCTTAGCTAACGTATGAGGTAACATATTTTGAAACTGATTTTACAACTATAGACACCCATCGAAACTTTAACTGAGAAAAATGGCTATGCCGCACATTCAAGCGTCAGCCTGCACATACATTAATTGTAATGTTATTAAGTGAGATATCCTAGTGTGTTTTTTTAAATCCAAGAGGGAAATATTTTATTATTTAGCTATGAAATCAACTATTGTTATGTTTCTTCTTAATCATATTTATTATATGTGTACACACAGCCATTTATCAGCACACAACAATAATGATACTATAGGCTATAGATTTGTCAGAATAAGTTATGAGTTTAACCAACCTGAATGCCTGCTCTATTTCAGTTTTATTGAAAACAGTTGCAGGCAGAGGCTGTACCACACCACTTTTTATCCCATTTTCCATGAGAGTTTTTAGTATCTTCAAATCGGCATGATCTTCGTTTTGGTAAAGTAAATCCAGCAACACACCATGAAAGGTTGTGTTTTTTTGGAACATACCTAGACCTGCACAAAACCATTACATAACTGGGTCATTCTACAGAAATGGTAAATAAGAAAATGGCAAAATGAATGTAAACATTTGTCAAAGGATCAAAAAAAAAAATCACAACCATTGTATCTTAATGTGTAAATCACTGTGAGAACCAGAAGGGCTGAAAATTTTAATCCACATGGAATATTTAAATTTTACAGGCTACATGGAATTGAAATAACTAACATGGAGTTGAGGTTATTTAGCACAGGATTAATATAAATAGATACAGAGAGAACTTTTTAAATAACTCTGAAGTGTTTAAATGATTAAAATAATGAAATTATATTTGTACATTTATTTCAAATCTGATGTTTTGTTGCATCTGAATTAACTAGTGACCAGGCAAGCAATACACATTTAAAAGTTAAGTTCTAACAGGTTGTAAAATTTGCACTTATGGGCAGGTATTCAGTGGAAGCAGCCGAGTGTTTAGAAGATGACTACTTTCACGAAACTTTCAAAGGCAGCTTTGATGTTTTTATTCGCTAATTGTAGATATAGTAACCCTAGAATTTTGTTTTCTTGATTTGTCAACCAATGCTATACATGACTAAGCCTATGTCCTCACCTTGAGCGACACGTTTGTCTGCAGTTTATTTAATGTCATGTCCGACTCCATTTGGGGCAGCTTTGTCACTGTAGTTCCAAGTTAACATTGTTTTTTTATAAATAACTAACAAAAAAACTCTAATATATTTGTGAAATAGGCTCAGGCCTGAATTTTAAAATATAAATTTGGGATATCGTAAGGTAGTAAAAAGTATCTGTCCCTTTTGGTATTTGTTATTTTTGTTAACTCCATGATTCTCTTTCAACCACCTAGCTTTTCAATTATCATCCATGCCACGGAGTTGAGGAACAAAGAGTTGAGAAATATTATCTTAAACATGGCTGCTGAGCAAAGTTTGGGTTATGTAACTAAATCTTCAATAGTTTTTTATATTTATAGTTGATAGATGGTAGAGGAAAGGTGTGAAAAAGGATATTATACTGATTTCCAATTTACTTTTTCTTCCTGAAGAGATTTTTGGTTTCCTCTTTTAGGAAATTGCGTTGCACATTTCCCACTCCTTTCTGATGAGTTTTGATATAGTAAAACCTAAGTTGAGGGATTGGGCGGTAACGATCGGTTTTCTTTAAGAGGCAGCTAATACTTCTTTGTCCAGTGGCAGTAGTGTAAAGTGTGAGCTGTGTTATTCTTTTCATTGCAAAAGCCATATTGTGTTTGTTCCTTTTTAATTGTTTTTTATACATCTTTCCTGTACCTTCTTCCAAATATATAACAAAATACTCCAAAAAGGGAAACTAGGTTTTCCTTAAAATACTATATTATATAGTTGCATCCAATATTTAGTAACTTCACTCAACTAAAGGTAACTAAAACATTCCTTAAAATAAGGATTAAATTTATACCATGGTGCCAAAAACCCACTCTCTCCGGAAGTGCTTATTCTTTTAGTAACATTCTCAATAAAAACAATCAGAAAAATTACACAGCTAATAGACATCCAACATCGATATCATAATTCTCAAGACATGATTGTTGCTATTGGAATTAAAATTATATATCACTTATTCTTTTGAGTTGAGATATAAAGTTATGGGATGTGGATTATATATTTTTCACATTCTTATAATAAATACTACAATACAAATTTATTTGTTTAGTTATCAAACTATAGTTGTAGCTATTGATGTGCCTACATAATTGATTTCTCCCAACCTTTACTTGAATTTTAAACAAAGTTACCCAAAATGTTGGGTGAATTTCACTTTAATTACACTCTTATATTGTATAATTTGCAGCATAACAGCCCTCGCAGGTCACAGATGGTTGTAGTATCTGATAGCTCACAATATTAGTTGGTTGCTCATATGTAACTGATGATTTCCACACGTCCGTCACATACTCAGCTTTAAAATATGAGGGAAGAATGACCCTGAGCATGGTAGAGCATTGGTGTGCTAAGTCAAGGGTCTTAGGTTTGATTCCTGTGTCAAGGTTTTAAACTAATTTAAATTCATTAACAAATGTATGTTGCAGTTTCTTGTTTTAAAGCAAAAGTTTGACACCAAGATCAAATAAGGAGAACAGTTTAGTAACATGCTAATACTAATAACCTAGTTTGGCCTGGACCGGTTTTTAAAGTCTGGCATTAATCAAATGTATACAAACTGATCAAAAACCAATGATTAGCCATTTGAATTTAACACAAAAAAGATGTTTTTGTTACTATTATAGCTCAACTCTCACTCACCCAGTGGATTGTCTGCTAAGATATCAAACTTGCCAATCTCAAGAAAACGACCATGCTCGCCTAGGCAGCGAATTGATGCTTGTAGTTTATCCTCAGCTAGAGAATTGAGAACAAGATCCACTCCTTGTCCTTTTGTCTGGAGCATTACTTGTTGCTCAAATGACACATCACGGGAATTACCAATGTGTATGTCATCCAGCTGAGACAGTTAAAGTATAATATTAATAATAATAATAATAATAATAATAATAATAATAATAATAATAATAAATAATAATAAGAAGAAAACAGTGTAGAAACATTGGGGAGTAATATAATGTTAGTGCTAGGGAAGGAAGCCAACTTGAAAGATCGAAACAAATAAACTTTTTTTTCATTTATTCAAACACTCTTCATCTTCCGATACCTTCGCATAATTTTAAATTTTCAAAAATATTTATTTTCATCTTGAGAAACACAGAAACAAAACAGACAAAGAAAAAAATGACAGTAATATTCAAAAAAAGAGGAAGCTACTCTCCAACTTTTTCAATTATGACTAAAGTTTTGTTCAATAAAAAAACTGTGCATGCATGTTAAAGTTCTTTTATTAACTAACAATGTTATTTGATAATGTTTATGAAAATAGGCGTGTTAGTTCTTGGAAATACAAAGACTTTTAAATGGCCAAAGAGCGATCAGTTAACAGTCAGCACACTGTACCTGTGGGAATCTCTTCTTTATAAAGGATCTTTTTTCAGGTGTACCAACTGTTGTGAACACGGTACAATCCATGTCGAGAGCAATTGCTATGGCTGCCTGCCCGACTCCCCCACTGCCTGCGTGAATAAGTATCGACTCCTTGGGCTGGATTCGACCTCGGACTACCAGAGCATAGTAAGCCTGTAACAAATACTGTAATTTTTTTTACCAGCGCATTTCACTAACCATTCAGGTTATCCACTTATGTACTAACTACACTAATGATTTTAGGGAAGAGCAAGGTTATAATGGAGGAAGTGTACCTGCATATACATGGCGAGACAGTGGTAAAAACACTTTTAATACACCTGACAGAGATTTGAACTATGATCTCCTCGTCATCAGTAGTCGAGTCTACTGCAAGAGTGATGCCTAGTAGTGAGTAACAAATACTGTACGTAGGTACTTGGGGTTCGAATGGGGGGGGAGTAGCTGACTGTAGAATGGCAGGCTAATGATTGGATATGAGGGTGGTCAATAAATAAAGAACAATTTTTTTACATGCTCCTAGTTTTTAGATAAAATAATGTCTTCTAACTGAAAAACATGTTTAACAGATTAGACTCTCATCAATGTTTCATCAGAGGAATAAAATTGAAAACCAAACTGACCTCAAAAACATTTTTTAAGGATGGGACTCTAGAATCTTCAAGCCCTTGAATCTTTAATGATATTCAAGATTTAAGAATTCAAGAAAATATCAAAATCGAGATTAAAAAAATAATTTACTATTAAAATCTGCTATAGGGTTTTAAATTGCATATTGGTGGTTCAGAACCAATTATAATCATAGGATGATATTAACAACCAGACCCCAGACCAGTAATTTAACATTTTATTGGATTATAATAAAGAATATTAAAATTTAGTTACTATTTCTATTATTCTACTTTATTTATATTTCCTTTTATGTTCGTTATTTTTTACAAAATTCGAATTGAAAATTTGAAGTACAGGATTCAAAGGTGAGTGGAAATTTGGATTCAAGATTCGGATTCTTAAAATATTGGATTAGACCCAACACTAATTCTTTTTAATATTCAGTTTCTTTTGTTGTTGACAAATATAGATAGCCAGATATTTTTATTTAAAACTCAAAACCCTAACATACTAATTAATATGATAATAATAGTTTAAATTAGGAGGGATAGCCAGCACACTTACCTAGGTGATACTGGAGTAGAAATTATTTAGATATAACACTAAAAAACACATAAACACATTCTTAAGGACAAGCTGTCTGTGACAGTGAAAGCTTGTCCTTAAGAATGTGTTTATGTGTTTTTTAGTGTTATATCTAAACAATTTCTACTCCAGTATCACCAAGGTAAGTGTGCTGGCTATCTCTCCTAATTTAAACCATGATTTAGCCTAGTGCTCTATACCACATAACCCTAATGATAATAATAGGAATGATGATGCTGTTGTTGTTGATGATGATGCAATAAAATATAGCCAGAAACAATTTTTTTTTTCAGGTAGAACTAGATCTAGAAAGATCTGCTTATATTTATTTGACATAAGTTGTAAAGCAAATTTTTTTAACAATAATGCAATTTGAGATGTTTCTAGAAGTAAAAATTAGAGATTTAAGGTATTATAATTTTTGGGTGTTATTTCATCTTATGCTTTTCCAGTGATATACATTTATAATATTATTTATCTACATTAATTTTAATACCATAGGACATACTATTTTTCTACTAAAATATTTTAATGTTACCGTGAGGTAAACGACCGGGACAGTGGCAGCTTCAGTCATGGTCCAGGTACTAGGTACTTCCCAAACAAGTTTACTAATGACAGACATTGCCAACCCCTTGGCAGGGACCATACCCATGAGCCTGTGCCCTTTCTCATCCAAGCCGGAGAACTCCAGACCCAACACACAGTCCTGATGAAACATTGCAAGACATTCTCAATATTAATAATAAACAAGTACTAGCTAATGGCTTAGTGCTGATATGATGCTTGAGTACATTTAAACCACTAAGCACTTATATTAAAGCTAGTTTCATAATCCGAGACCTTATCTAAGTAGGTAGCGTGTCTGTCTATTTCGCTTAGGGTCCTGGGTTCAATTCCCGGCATGGCCGAAAAATATATCATTGGTGAAGTGTGGGTTTACACTTTCACAATGATGAATTAATGCTGAGGACTGGATGATGTGTCTGTTCTATAAGAATATGGGATTGAAAGAAAAGTATTGATACTATACTCATTAAAAGTATCATAAGAAAAATATCGATACCATACTAGTATCGAAAGAAAAGTTTCGTTAAAAGTAAGTATCAGTAAAGATGTTTTTTTTTTATCTAAACCAATTTCAACTTTTGCATCATAATTGAATTTTCCTATTTATTTAAATACTGAAAATTATATTGAATGACCTCTACAAAAGCTTATTTTGTTTAGTTTGTGATGACCATGCTCATTGATAAAGGAAGGTGTAGTAGACTGGTCATCACTTGCCCCGTTGACCAGTCAGGCATCAGACTGCATTGATAAATAAAGATGAAAGAACAGATATGAATTATGATAAGCTAAAAGAGATTGAATTCTAGAGCTGCTTCTTGCTTGTCAAACAGAAAATGAGTGAATTGAGAAATAATGTCATTTGCTCCCAGCTATTAATCTCAGTTTTATAAACCAGAGCTACTATTTATTCATCCAAGTAGCTCATTTGTCCCCACGAGGCCGAGATTGACTTCTTTACAGACCCACTGCTTCACAATTACATTTTTAGAAGCACCGGGGATCGAACCCGGGACTTCTGGATCTGTAGCTATGAACTATGACCACAGAAATAAGACACATTCATTCAATTATTTAGAGCTAAGTGTCTATTAGGAGAACAAAGGATGAAATATATCAGTAACATTTGTTTTTTACCTTATTTGCCGAGTCACTAGCCACAGTGTCAATTTGAATGCGTCCCGTAGCTAGCATCACATCACGGAAGTTTAGAGCAGAACAGCTTATATGAACCAATGTACCAGCTTCTTTACTATATAACAATATCTAATGCATTTAATTTCATGGCGAGTCTGACTTCTAACACCACATATTTTCACAAAGTTAGCAAAATTTGAAAAGGAAAAAAACCCACTAAAAAACCTTTATAAATATGATTATTCAAATTTAGTGAGACTCATCTTGATACATTATTTACTACATCACCAGTATAACACTCTGTTTTTCAAAGAAGTACCATTTATTTTCGAGTAAGTACCATTGATTAAATGTCCCAATTAGGGATGTTAAACTCAATTCTTCGATACCTCAATATCCTCAATTCTTACTAGCATCAGAAGAGTCGAGAATGATCTTAATATTATGATTCTCTATAATTCAATTCCTAGCTCTCAACAAAAGTACTTGAAACTAAGAAAATGGCAAAATTCAGATCAAGTAGTAATCAAATATCTCTGATATTAGTTTATTTGCCGTTATTTGATATTATATTTTGGTTCAGTTTACAACCATGTTTGTTGAATTTGAAAGACTTGTGTTTTTTACAATAATTGTTTGTTATACCTCTTTTTTAATTATTTGACTCGATTAGGCTTTACTTGAAGGAAAAAAACATGATTTTTACTGTAATTCCTAATTATTTTATTAATTTTGTAAAAGATCCGTTAATACTTGGTAAATGAATCTTTTTCGTTGTTTAAACATGAACTTTTGTATTGTTTACATTTTTTAGTTTTTTTTCCTATCAATCCTATGAAGTTTAATAAATATGTTTTTATAATGTAAAAAAAATAGTAAAATAAGAAATGTTCGAGAATCGAAAAACCAAGGTTGAACTTAATAATCGGAATCAAGAATAAAATATATCATGACAGCTCTAATCACAATTTCTGAAGCACTCTCTTTATTTTAAAGAATTAAAAAAACTTAGCTTGTAGTATAATAGTGTAATAATATTAAACCTCCCCCCACCCTCCCTTTCCACTCAAGGTAAGGATTAGGCAATGGTATGATGTATTTTAACTTTACAAAGCCTTATAGTGACTAATCTCTCAGTCGGTAGCGTGTCTGTCTACTAAGCTAAGGGTTCTGGGTTCGATTCCCGGCATAGCCGAAAATTTATCATTAACTAAAATATGGGTTTACTCTTTCATACTAATAAATTGACGGCCAGCAGATGTTGTGCCTGTCCTAGTCTTACGTTAGATTACTAGGCATATGAGGCTACGACAGGCCTAGCAAGCTGGTAGTGGAAAATATATAGTTTGAATAAAAAACTGACCTGGACCATAAGCTGGAAACAGTAATGGATGTAAAAAAGTGACTAATCCAACAAGGATAAGTTCTTACTCATTCTCACATTTTTGTTAAAGTTAACAAACCATTTCCCTCGCTAAGCATAGCATAGGTACTTGGTGAATTACCATGAGCTTGACAGTGATTTGAACATAGCCAAGGAAAGTTATGATAAGGTTTACAAAACACATAATGGTAGTGTTGAATTGTACCCATTAAAACCATATACAATTATATAGAATATTGGGTTAATAGTGTGAAACTATGAAATGTACAAAATGAAAAATGAATAAATCAATAAATTAACTAAAATAATCGTACAGTGGTGGTTACGAGGTCTAAGGCATTATACTCACATTACACTTGGTCCCTGTTGTGGAGAGACCAGAGTTCAAACCCTGGCCAGATGCACTCTGGATGGTTTTTACATGTGTAGTTTTCTCCATACTCTCTCCATGCCACTAAAGGCAAATGTCCTCTTAAGCTACTCCCCCTATTATTACCTTTTAGTTTAAGACGTGTTAAACATACATATAAAAACCTATACAAAATTTAGTTTATCTTTTCCCTGTGTCACATATACCTGTATTTCAAGTCCGGACCTTGAACCCAACGTAGAGTGCTGAGATCTCCCGGTGTCGTGATGTTAACATAGGCTTGTTTCCCTGGGTACAGCGTTTCAGTGTTGTCCTCAAGAGGCAGGTGGCGGTAGCTACCCCAACGGCCGTTCTTCAAGATGTTCACAGTGAGACCTAGAGCTAGCTGTTCTTTGTACATGTCAACATCCAGGGAGAATGTTGGCGCCGTCTTGTCAAGCACTGCCACATATCTATATAGATTCAAAGAACAAATGATTAATATTTTTAAAATTAAAACAAGAATAATCAGTTCCAAATTGTAGGTATTAGTGAGTCTGACGGTGATAAAACATGAATTGATTAATGCTTCGAAATTTCAACCTATATTGAAATAATTAAGGATGTTGTTGTAGTAACCCTGTTATTAAATATTTAGACATTTATTTAGAAATAATTTCTATCCTTTCATTCAAATAGAGTAATATAGATTCGTCCAACACATTAGCTCAGTCGGTAGCAAGTCTGTCTACCCAGTTAAAGGTCCCCGGTTCGATTCCTGGACAAATATTTATCAAAGGTGAAATGTGAGTTTCCTCTTTCACACTGATGAACTAATGGCCGGCGGCTGGATGTTTTGTCTTTTCTAGATTTAAATTAGTTAATAAGTCATGTTAATAAATCAATCTGCTCAGAAAGTGCAAGTCAAATACCTTAAATAGGAAAGGTAAAATTTAGAAGAAATGAACCCATATTTGTCTGCAGGAAAATGTGAAACCATTTATTGAAAAAAAAACACTCTCAATAAACCTGGGTGAGATATCCATGTCATCAGAAATCTAAACTATTCTTAATCGTGACACTCACGACTACTGATGCGTTTGTTGTCTTGTGTTATACCTTATTGTAAAGTGGGTTGGAAATAATTTGTGAATAAGCCTGCACTTGTTAAAAGGGCTAGTTTAGGCTAGTTGATATAAATATTCAAAAATAATCAGTATTTTTTGTTTTAATCAAATCAAAATAATTTGGACCAATTTTATATTTTCAAAATACATGTATGAATAATGTAGAGAAGAATTTTGAGTGTTGGCACAAACATGTTTGTTTTACCTTAGACTAGGAATTCCTGGTTCCAGCCTAAGACAGTTGAAGAGCCCTGCGATGCCAGTGATAGTGTTTCCTTGTGCCACCAGTAGCACCTCGTGTAGACTAGCAGCTTCTTGAATGGTTGCCTGGAGTGGTTTCACCCATTGGAAGTTTTCCTCCTGATTGAGAGGTACCACCAGGGGAGTGGAGGTCTGCCCTTGCTACAACATGATCATTGTACATTTAAATAGGCTTCTTACTGACACACTCGGGTAGATACTATACATATCACTGAACACAATATAAATACTATTTTTAATTTTTTTTGAGGTATTTAACATGAACTTTCTGAACCAAATGATTATATCAGTACAAGAGAATTTCTATGAGCCTGAGCGTGAGATTCTACCAATTTTGCCGGTAAAGGTATTTCTACATACCTTCCAAGGTTCTTTTACAAGCCACAATTGACATGGGACTGACAGCTTTACTTCCCCTCTGAAGGAAGTTGTGCTACGGATCTTTATCACACAAGAAAAAATTGGTTGACCCCAGCCAGGTTTGAACCCACGAACATAGGGTCATGAGGCCAACACTTTATCCCAAGACCACCAATATCATCTTTTAAATCTTAAACTTAACTACAGGTCAACAGGTCATCTCCAGGAAAGTTAATATGGACACTGTTTGAAAATTTACACTTTCATGCACAATACTTTGATTTTCTAAAGAGGGGCCTTATGTGTAATCCATATGCATTCATTACGTTTAATTGTATGTAAAATTAGCTTATGTCCATGTAGGACATTCAAGAAAAATGTAGGACACATACCACAGAGAAAATAGTTATGAATTAGGATGGTCGATATGAATTGTTGCTGATGGCATACACACAGCCCATATAAATCACAAATTTTATCACACGAACACTGCATGGTGAGTTTTCTGATAAAAACACATGGAGACTACTAATGATATTTTAAATGCCATCTTACGACAGGATTTTTAAATGCAAGCTCACTTTGAGGTCAAATAAACCCAAAATTAAAAAATAAATTTATTTTGTCCAAATGGACATTTTGGAATTCATACAAATTTCTCTCGGACACTAGACAGAAGGTTTATTTTATAATAAAGGAAATTGACAAAACTAAATAAAAAAGAAAAATAGACTACTAAGAATAAATTTGATGAAGAAAGCCCACCTATGGAAAAAGGAAAAATGTGGGAAGAATCCAATGCACAAAGGTGACATCTTCTTCCTTTCTTCTGTCTTCTATAGTAGAAGTAGTTACACACACATTTTAACACAAATAAAATAATATTTCGGCATTGTTGCCTTTAACAAACATGAAGAAGAGAGAACAAATAACACAAACAATGGATTACTCCATTTTGAATTTTAAAAGAAACTGCTAGAAACACATTGTGCCAACTGTTTTTGGGAGTAAAGATAAATTCCTTGGCTATGGTTAGTATTTATAGCAAACTGATTATGATTATGCCGATGATAATAATAATAATAATAATGTTAGTTTGAAAAATAATAATATTATAGAAATAAACTATCTTCTGTTGAGACCTGGTGGTAATCTTGATTTGGTAATCCATTGGTGGGCCAGTTCACTTCCTACTGTCTAAGTTGAGAACTGTTGCACTGTTTGGGAAATGCTCTTAATATTTTGGTGGTGTAGCAGGTTTGAAAGTCCTGGTTGTGGGTACCGGCATGGATGGGTACAGGCTTGTCCGGATCTTTGTGGTTTGTGTCAAAACGATGATTGTTCATTCGCTGTATGAGAGAACCTGTAGTGAGGCCTATATATTCTGCATCACATGATTTGCACTGTAGTTGATATATCAAGTTATTGGTTTTGCAATTGTAATAACCAGGGATTTTGTATTCCAATTTGGTTACTTTGCTGTAGAAGGATGTAGCTGGTAGGTGGATTCCACATGTGCTGCAACGGGTGCTACCGCAGGGGTATGAACCTTTGGTAGTCGGTTCTTCTTCTCAGATTCTCTTGGGGTCAGGAAGTTTGGGATGGACTAGAATATTGTGGAGATTGGGGGGCCGTTTGAAAGTGACTCTTGGAGATGAACTAAGAATGTATTGGGTCTGGGTAGAAATGGTTAGGAATTTGTAACCACTTTTAAGGATGGTGTTGATAAGTTGTAGACTAGGATAGTATTGGGTTGTGATAGGGATGTCCTCAACTTTTTTTGGAGGGTTCGAAGTCATCCCTGGAGAGTGCTCTGGAGATTTGGTTGTCTATTAGAGGCTTGGGGTAACCTCTACTTTGGAAAGCTGTGGAGAGTTGTTTACAATATTCAGTTAAATCGTCAGGTTCTGAACATATCCGTTTGGCTCGTGTGGCAAGGCTGAATGGTAGAGACCTTTTTGTGTATGAAGGATGGCTGCTATGATATTGGAGGTATTGTTGGTGATTGGTGGGTTTTATATGTACAGTGGTACGAATTTGGTTGTTTTCAAGGAACAGATTCACATCAAGGAAGGTAAGACTATGATGTGATTTATTGTGGGTGAAGTTTAAGGGGCTGCAATTGTTGAGATTATCTAGAAAGATGTCCAAGGATTCTTTGGAGTGAGGCCAGATCAAAAATTTCGTCGATGTAGCGAAGCCATAGATAAGGTTTGATGGGCTGAGAATGTAGAAAGCGTTTTTCTAGTAGTCCCATGAAAAGATTTGCATATGAAGGAGCCATGCGTGTACCCATAGCTGTGCCCTTTATCTGTAGGTAGCGTTTGTCTAGAAAATGAAAGTTGTTAAATTGAAGGATCATCCTAGCCAGCTCCACCAGGAAAGAAGTGGTAGGTTTGGACCCAGAAGGTCTGCGCTCTAAGAAATGCTCCATTGCTGACATTCCATATACATGAGGGATGTTGGTGTAGAGTGCTGTGACATCAATACTGAACAGAAAACAGTTTGATGGAAGATTTTTGATTCTGTGAATTTTGTCTAAGAAGTGTTTTGTATCCTGTATGAATGAGGGAAGTTGTTTAACAAAGGGATGTAGGTGTGAATCAACCAGAGATGAAATTCTCTCAGTTGGAGAGCCGCAACCAGATACAATCGGATGGCCAGGCGGAGGTCTTATTTCTTTGTGGATTTCAGGAAGGAGCTACTGTGTGGGAGTTTGAGGTTTTTGTGGAAAGAGAAGTTGAATTGAGTTGGTGGTGAGATTCTGCCGGGGACCTTCACGTTGTAGGAACAGACAGATGGTTTAATAACTATAGGACATGTCCAGGAAAAAGAGGCTATTTGGTCACCCTGCCCTAACTGTCATGTTGATGGACAGTATTTAAGGCTATCTTATTTGCTTATCATCCATGAAATACATTAGTGATTGATAAGAGACTGCATTTTTTTAAATATAAAAGATGACACTCGCACTGGCCTACCTTCTTTCTGTAAAGCAGCACATCATCTTGATCAGACAGTTTGAGATTTGCCACTAATATCAACTGTTCTATGAGTGCACATTTCTCTCGAAGAACAACAAATCCATCAGGTAACATGGATTGTAAAACATTCTCAGTCAGTGTGTGAGCCAGCACAAGACGGCAGTCTCGGACTTCTGTTTGAACAGTACCGCCACACTTGCTCACCGCCTCTTGTACCTTATCAGAGACATTGCCACTTTCCACCACACACAATTCAGCCTGTAACACAAACTTGGCAAATTATTTTCAAAACACCAGCCTCGGTGGTGTAGTTAGCTACCACGCTAGTTTCGTGTTGAGCTAGACTGCCAAGGATGGGGAGATTGAGGTTCCAATCTTGCTTGGGTGAACTGAGTTTCCCCCTTCCCCCCAAATGGTTTTCCACGCTACCTCCACACAAATGCGGGTTCACTTCCTCTAAATTCAACCTTCCTCATCCATTACCCAATAGCATTATTAGTATTTAAGTGTATAACCCGAATGGGTATTAAGACACAGTGTTAAGTATTATTATTATTACTCTCAAAATATTGAGAGCAAAGATATATATAAAATATAAAGTAACAGAGTATTAGAATGAAGTGTGAAATAAAATAAAATAAATTAGAGAATATATAAGAATAATTTAAAAAATAAGAGAATTGAAGGTTTATTAAAAAATTTAGTTTTACTCTAAAAATATTTTTTGCTTCAAAATTCTAAGGATTTAGGAAACACATTTAGGAAATAACTAAAATATTTAAATAATGGAATGAAAAAGTAAATATGTCACAATTTCTGTATTTCTTGATTCTGATTCTTAAATTTTAGCTTTCATATTTTATAATCAATTCCAATTTCTCAACATTTATAATTTCAAAGTTTTCACAATGCTTTTAAAACCATGTTATTTATCTTTAAAAAAAATGCACACTAATGTATTTTCCAAAAAGGTAAAATAAAGAAGGTTACAGCTGTTTGGTAGTTGAAAAAATAAATAAATAAAGAACACCGCAATAATTCATCCAATTCTGAATTTTGCCTTTTTGTTCAGTTCAGAATGAAAAGGTAGATATGTCACAATTCCTGTCTTTCTTGAATCTGATTCTTAAATTTTAACTTTCATATTTTATAATCAATTCCAGTTTCTCAACATTTATAATTTCAAAGTTTTCACAATGATTTTAAAACTATGTTATTTATCTTTAAAAAAAAATTCACAATAATATATTTTCCAAAAAGGTTAAAAAAAAGATTAAAGCTGTTTAGTAGTTAAAAAATAAATAAATAAAGAACACCACAATAAATCATCCAATTCTGAATTTTTCCTTTTTGTTCAGCACCAAAGGGATTTGAGAGTTAAGAATTGAGTTTAATATCCCAAATAAAAACAGTAAATATGATAAAAAAAAAGAAATGAATTTAGTAAAACTTGCCCCCCCACCCCCTTTTAAAATACTTAAATTTATACTTTAAATATGTTTCAGGAAAGAGCAATAAGGACAAACAAAATATTACTTTCACAACGAAAAGAGGAATGAATACACTTCATATCTAACATTGCTGCCACTGAACAAATTAAATAAATACTTAATTTACATACACTATAACTATTAGTCTTTTATATGTCTGAATTTGGTCCGTAAAATTCATCTGCTTGCTTACATCAATATAAAATTATCAGTTTTTAAAACGCAATGTTAGCTAAGAGTCTCCCATTTTATTTTTCCTCAAATAAGTATACAAAGACCAAATATGTAACTAACAATATGCATATAAGTAATTGTTTGATTAATATGTTTGATAAAATTAGAGATTGGCAAATTAGGTAGTGACCATTTGAAAGTGCCATAGAAATCCATTAAAATGATATTCTAGTGATTTATTATAATTTTTAAGCCTGTTATAGAGCTTTAGTTTTCTTAATATCAATCCTATTACTAATAATTACTTCTATATAAAAACATAGTATGAATAATTATAATTAACTTAATAAAACATTAAATATTGGGACACAAACACAGATAGTGAATGTCCTTAACCTGCACAGCTGGCATCTTGTTGAGGATCTTGGCGATGTGTGGCATGACTAGAGGAGTGTTTGTACAAAACTCTGCCACTCTGATGGAAGAGAACGGGATGTTCTCCCAAACTATGTGAGAACACACTTGTAGAGCGTCTTCAATTGTCGACACAACATGATCTCTGTATGGCACAAACTGGACCTGTTCAATTGTGGGCGATGTATAATGTTTCTGTCGAGCTGTTGCCAAGACTTTGACGCCCGAGATTTGAACACCTCCGCACTGAATCACCTCGAGGTGTTGATTCACATGGACCGACAATGAATCACCTGCAGACAGTGATTGGCTTTACGGATGTGTTATAGTGACAAGCTCTCATGCCATTATTAATCAAGTTTTTTTTAGAATAAATTGGTTTGATTTGGTAACAAGTGTTATTAACTTATAAAGCTGAAGGGCCAAAACTACTTTTGAGTCATTATTATTAAAAAAATGATGATTGGGATAATTTGATATAGCTGAGAGATAAATTAATTTAAGGGTTGCTCATGTATTACAAATCGACAGAATATATATTCTTAATGAGTCTTTACAATACATTTTATTGTTACTAGGCCTAATATTTATATAATATACCTAGACAAAAAACATTTTTTTAAAAATATAATATATAGAGATGGGTCAAATCCACTATTTCATGATACTGAATCTTTTTTTGCCAAAACTTTCAAATTTATAATCTGAATCCAAATCGTAAATAGATTAAACTAAAATAGGGGTCTTAGAGATATGACACCCCTATCAATCCAATGCCGTACAAATATATTACATTGTACTTACTATACAGAGTTGTTGGAAATGATTAATTGTGAATCAATTGACAAATCAAGATGTATATACCTTCAGTCCGAGAAAGTATGTGATTATGTTTGATGGGGTTGATGAGGACATGTCCCAATTTGACGGGGAGGTATATGCCACTACTGGAGTTCATTAGACTTTGTAACAGTCCCACTTGTAGTACTGTGTCCAGAAGAGGTACCCAGTTGGAATTCTTGCATACCAATCCCCCCATACCCTCTGAAACAACAACAAATAAGCAAAACATAGTAAAGTATACTAATAACTGTCCTATCAGTCTTTACCAATTTCCTTTTCCTCCCTTTTGTGCTTTTTTGGTTTCATCTTTTAGGAAGTTGCTTTGTGAGTGTACTTGGATTTTTTAATATATTTAATATATTCGTGTATATATTTTTTAATTAGTCAAAAGGAAATATTGAGGGATTCCATTTGTTAAGAAATATTATTTTAAAATTGAATAAAATTAATTTAACTCAGAACTTCTGTGGAAAAAAAATATTGAAAATTCTGAGTACAGTTCTCAAACTTTTCAAGTTTTGTAAAAATCTTTGAGTTGAGTTCAAGTGGCCACCAATACTTGACTCAAATTTGAATTTTTGAGTACCCGTATACCTCTAGAATATAGGTGTTTGTTCTGTACCTACAGATTTACACGGCACAGAGTGTTTTTAGAGCTATGCTCCAAAACCTTAGTAATTAAGTGTCCCCTTAGTTTCAACAACACTTATTAATGCTTGCATGTGTTGAGGGGAAGTAGTGGGGTGGAATATTTGTGTGGTTTTGGATGACTTGGCCTTGCTTGCTTGATGGGTGGTGTAAATGGAGGGTGGGAAGGTTGATTAATCTATTGTATGTACGACCTGGAATCAAGCCATGATTTTCCTAATTACTAATTATCATCCTAATCAAAAAGTAAATATGTTAATTAGTGTTTATAAAGTGCATAATGCTCTTGGAATGTTTGTGAAGTCCTTCCATACTCTCAGAAAGTTGGTCGAATTAGATTAATAGCTTGGGCTTATAATATAAATTAATTAAGTCTAGACATGGGGATGGATAGCAATGAAACTATAAGAGAAGAGCAAGAAATATGCGAATATTAATGACTAGCTATTTTGTATTCATAATCCTTTTATGAAAATATGCTCAAATATTTACTTTTCTTTACATGCATTACCTATGGTCTGAATCACTTTTTTATTCAAGCCATAAATTTTCTACTACTGTCCTAGCTTCATATGCTTTATAATATAACTTAAGACTAGGACAGCCACAACATCCAGTCCCTGGTCATTAATTTATCACAATGAAAGGGTAAACCCACATTTCACCAGTGATAAATCGTTAGCCATGCCGGGACTCGGACCCGAGACCCTTAGTTCACTAGAAAGACACACTACCAACTGAACTAAGGTGTTGAACTGTGCTCAAAAATATTAATATAAATAAATAAAACAAACAAAAATAAATACATTGAACTAGTTAAAATGGATTAGAAAATAATTAGGATGGCTACAAAACTTTTATAGCTTTTCCAAACAACATTTAAAAAAAATTCCTCACTTAACCTTTTAAGTTTGGCTTGGTGAATGACACTTTTTCTATTTATTACATTGATCACACATATTTGAAAATAATTCCAACTGCTAATTAAAATCAACATTATTACAAGTTCTTTATTCAGTACCGTACTTTATGTTTCAGGTATTATTTGTGGCATTGTAAATGTGTTAGAAAAGAAACCTTGTAGAATAATTTCATGTTAGCAAAATGGTATATCTGAAAATGCATTTTGATAGCGTTGAGAAACAAAATCTCTCACATTTGTTTAAATTTTTAGGTACAGAATTAGTTAGGTATTTAAATTCCCTGACTTTTATTTATTTTTTAATAAATCCCCCTGATATTTCCTTGACGTCGAAAAATTCCCTCCAAGGTTTTTTTTTACTGTTTTTCCTTGTTGTAGCCACCCTGATAATAATCACATCCTCAAGCAAAACATTTGACCCACTCGGTAGCATAGTTAGCAAACGTGTTAGTTTCCTGTTGAACTATACTGCCGAGGACAGGAAGCTCAAGGTTCTAATCTTTCTTGAGTGAACTGAGGTTTTTTTTTCCTAAATGGTTTTCCAGTCTCTCTCCACGAAAATGCGGGTTTCCCTCCTCTATATTAAACCTTCCCAATTCCTAACCATTAGCGTAATTAGTACTTAAGCATATAATACGAACGAGTAGTAGGATACGGTGCTAAGTAAGTAAATGTTCTCAAACTAATACTAACCTTGTACTTGTAAAACTCCAGCAAACTGGCCTGTGTAGTGGTAACCTCGCAATGCGAGTATCTTGTACACATCTTCAGTGTCAATCACCAGACCAGCTTGTGAAGTAGGAGTTGGTAGCGTCACAAACATCCTGTCAGGGTCCTCGCAGAGTGTTATTTTACCTGATGCTGCAACCTCCCCATGCACACGCACCTCAAACTGTCCTCCACCTACCAGGACGTCTACCTCCAGCACTACACTACCACCTGAAATGACGATACACAACCCCTGGATTCAATAAACATTGAAAGGAGGAGAGAAGGTCGAGTCCTACACACCAGAAAATATGTTGGATCAAAGCTTGCATTTAAAACACAATAAAACACAGCAAAATAGTTTTCAGGGTACATCAAGTTTGTGAAATGAAATTTCTGAGACGTACTATAGGAGTTACAAGAATGGATAGAATGAGGAATTAAGGGGTGAGAGGAAGAGTTAAGGAGGTGCAGGACAAGATAGAGAAGGCAAGACTAAGGTGGTACAGCCATGAGAGGAGAATGGAGGTGAAGAGGATTCCAAAGAAGATGTTGGATATTGATGTAGGGGGCAGGAAGCCAAGAGGAAAAGGACTAAAGGACAGGTGAGTGAAGGGAGTGCAGAGAAGTGTGGAGGAGAGAGGAGAAGACAGGGTTATGGTGGAGGGGAAAAAGAATAATCTGGAGAGGCTTATGTTCCAAAGAGGCCTGAGCAGTGGCTGGAAACTGTTCATGATGATGATAATAATCAGGAACCTTCTTCAACAGAAGGAAGTAGAACAATGAATAGACTATAGCTTGAGGTTGATAACTTTGCCTAGAATTGCCCTGAATTCATTTGTGCTATTTTCATTTCCCCGGCACATAAACATTGTTATCTTTGAGGAATTGTTCATACAATGTGACAACCTGTTAGGGGTTGTCCTTAAAATACATCACCCTTTTATTGAAACATGTTCGTATGTATTCACCGATCTCGAAGATTGAAGTTGATTGTTTGTTTATATGTGTTTGCAGTCAGGTTATTAACACAGAACACCATCCAATACACTTAATTGGGATGTGACGTCACACATTATCTGACTCCACCCCCCCCTCTCTTGTTACGTTTGGTAATGCTGAGCATCTCTCCCCTCAATATGCATAAATAGTTTACTGACAGCCCCTTACTAGTAATTGATTAAAATTATGGTATTACCAAATGTTAAGTTAAAGTTAAAGAAATAGCCACAGTATTATATTTTTTCTAAGCATAAAAAGTTAAGCAAATAAATTTCAAACTTTGATTCAAGTTAGAGAAAATTTCATACATCAATTAGAATCTATTTAAAATTAAAAGAGTAGACTTTGGACATCCATATTGAATAACATATTGTAACATTACTTAAATGATGTTACCTCATAAAGCGAAAAGAGGTTTTCCTTATAGAGATTAAATGAGCTTAAAAAAATTGCTATAAAGTGGTTTTTACTATAATTTATCAGAATAAAAATACTACAGTAAAAGGTCCAATAAACCGGCACGCTTATGACTTCGGCAATGCCAAATTACCAAATGTGCCAGATTATTGGACTATATCTGTGTAATGCGATAAAAATGAGGAAAATAACTTTGAAAAAGGTCATCAACTGTATCAACACTTTTAATAGGCTTAGAAAAAACATTTTAAAGAACTAGACATAAAATTACAAACAAGATATGTAATATAGAATGGTGCACAATCTTACAAATCCAAACAAAGAGTGACTGACAAATAAATGGCACTAAAGGAAATCCAAAAGACGAGTGGTCAGGCAGGGGAAGGGCCAGACCTGTTGGATGGACTGTCAGGTGTGCCTAACCATTGAGTTCCGGATCATAAGATCTATACTGTAATATATTATTTTCAATAAGTAAATATTACCACCAGATGGCAGCAGTGTAGCCTGACGGAAGTGCACATCATGAAATGACACTGCGAGTTCTTCCTGTGGGATACCCTGTATTGCAGCCAGTCTTTTCCACACAAGCACCTTGACAGAAAACCATTTAATAAAATAAGTTTCTTCTTGGAAAAAAATAAGTTAAATTGATCCTTGATATCGAACAACAATAATTACATCAATAGAATCAAACATTTGTTTGTTTAATTTCTCAACTTAACAAAAGGCAATATTCCAATAACACCTGGAAGATAATGATGAGTTGAGAGTTTTTAAAATTATTTTGACAAGTTTCAGTGAAAATATTAGTATATATATAATATTGAGTAATATTTCAACATTAATGCCTTCACCAAACAAATATAACTAAATTTATGTTTAAATGTGTGTACTGTGTGACTACTTCTACTAGAGATGACAGAATAAAGTAAGAAAATGTCACCTTTGTGCATTGGCTTCTCCACACATTTTTCCTCTATCCCTAGTTTCTTCATTAAATTTGCACTCATTAGTTTATTTTTTATTTACCTTTATCATTTTTCATTAGTATAAAATCATTCAACCACTGGGGCCTCCTTACTGTTAATTAAACATAGTTTTCTTTTCTTTATTAAGTTACCATTATTTGGAAATAAAAAGCTTGACCTTGATAAAAGAACAAGACTAAGGGAGAAAACTGATTATTTGGGTGAATTTTTATCACCCTTAAGCAGGTTATAAATCTTTATATTTTTAAAGTAAATAGCCAAACTCTTATAGCTAAATGTGATTATAGTTGCATCTATATATAACATTATTCGAATTGAAAAATGACACTTAGACATGGGAAATGAGCTCAAAGGTTTTAGGTTTGATTCCAATGTCCAGGTATAATTTTCCAGTTTAAATAATACTTTATATTTTTCATGATGATAGAACTTGCATATTTTACTTTAATATTTGAACAAAACCCAAATTGGGAATTGTTTAATTTTTCTTAATGGGATTCCTTCAACAATATCCACATAACAATAAAAGTTTGATATTTTATTTCTTTTTTTTAAACGGTTCTTGGTTAGGAACCCTTCTATTTTAAAAGTGTCCAATGTGAGTTGGGTGGGGAGGGAGATCTAAAACCGTTTATTTAAAAAGTTTTGACAAAATTACAGGACACCCTTGACAGATATTCAAGATCTGTTGATATTAGTATGTGCAGAAAACTAAACTATATTTTGGAAATGGAGAAATATTTGATTTATTATGGCCAAAAACAATGTAGTGCTATAAAAACTGTAAAATTATTCACGCTCCTTTCTGCCGCACTTTAAGACATCTTCAAACTTTTGAAGATAGCAAGATGAATATTTTGTTTAAATATTCTTTGTAAGAACATATATCTTTGAAAAGAGTTTATTTGAATAAATAAGTGTCACTTTAATAGTATGTCTATACCCTGCAATGAATTAAATGTGAATGCTTTAAAAATCGCTTAAGATTTAATTTATGACACTGTGGCTAATTTATCTAGGTATTAGTACAATAGAAACTGCAGTTAGTACATGTGACTCACCAAGTAGCCCATAGCGGGGAAAAGAATTCGTTCATCTATCTGGTGTCCCTCGTACCACGAGTTCTCAGACTGGCTCAGGTCTACCGTGTGGAACTGACCAGATTCCTCATCAGTTGTCTACAAACAATAAACAAACACATGAGTAGCCTGGGAATTCATTTTCTAACTACAAGGCAAGTTCATCAACATTTAGAATTATTTGAATTTTACCTTTATTTTTCAAACAACTACTAGTTTGTATGATTAATAGATGCTTTCAAATTTTTTTATGATAAATAATAATTTATAGGAATTTACTGGCGAATGATTTTTTTTTTTAATATCTTGAACAATTTAGTTTAAAGTTTATATATTATGTTTTGAGTTTCATATGATGGTGCTTAAGATTAACCCTTTTAGTTCCACACCTATTCCAGAATTCATGAGCGAAGAGTGCCACAGCTATTTCCTAAACTTTTTTTAAGTATTTGCAAGACAATTTGCCAAACCTTTATTTACGAAGTAATTATTTTGATTTTTATATCATATTAATTCGTATTTACTGTTCTTTAAAATAAATAAATTAATACAATTTAATTAAAATTATTTAATTTCTAAATTTTAAATTATAAAAATTATTTTTTTCAAAACTAATGCTAATTAATATATTTAAAAACATAAATATATATATTTCAATTTTATTTTGTTGTAGGCCTATAGTTTTATAGAAGGAAATAAAGTTTTGAATATATATATGATTATAAATAGGAATTAAAGGAATTTTTATTTGATATCCTACATTAGATATCTTTGGGATGTTAATGCTTACCTTACAGCAAGATTTTTATTACATTGCTTACCTCATGAATAAATATTTAGGCCTATACATAATGATGAGTTTTTCAAAAAACCTTTTTTAATAAATAATTTCACATAAAAAAATATATTATCTTCTTTTATACAGTCATTATGCCTATTTACTTACATTGGTAAATAAATTTTTTCATTCTCATGATATAACAAGAAAATCTAAATAGTATATTTTTCTAAACTCAGACAATTTAACTCGTACATTTGAAAACTGTTTACAAAACTATTTACATAAGTATGAATGTTATGTTTTTCCATGCAGCTCGTATGTAAACCAGCGTTGCACTTAGAAAATTGAGTACGTGACCATTCAAATGTAAATGTACTAAATTTCCAATTGATTTTTGTTGCCAACCGTACACAAACTAATAGGGGGAAATGAGTACGTGACCATTCAAATGTAAATGTACTAAATTTCCAATTGATTTTTGTTGCCAACCATATACAAACTAATAAGGCGAAATGTTTTCTTTCTAGAGATATATGACACTACTACACTATCTATCAGATAAAGCGAGAATTAGCTCAAATCTGGAGAGCCGACCTCTGGCACTTTTAACGGTAGTAGGTGGAACCGATAAGATCAGATCATGGCACTTTTAAAGATATTAGGCGGAGCCGATCAAATCGACTTGTGGCACTAAAAGGGTTGATGCAATAACTTACGATATATCTAATCACATTTGTTTTAGATCTCTAGAATTGAATTTATTCAACGCTTGAGTTTTGCACTAGCACTGTACCTTTTATAGAAGGGAAAAGTTTTGTAACCCTACTACTCTCATTCAATCTTAAAATTCACTACCTGAAAATTGAAAAATGACACCTGGACATGAGAATCGAACCTCGCACCTTTGGCTTAGTATGCCAATGCTCTAACCACTGAGCTATTCAGGAATCATCCCGTGCCCAGGGTCATTCTTCACTCATATTTTAAGGCAGTCTGTGATGGATGTGCAGAAATTGTCTACAAATTCATTACTTAAAAAGTTTAATACCCTTTGTTATTTTAAATCATCAAAACATGCATCAAAGGTGATTGCAATATGCCGGAGGAAATGTTACCGTGTAAGAGAAAGATGGGACAAACCACTTCTTGGAGTGGTCCCAGACAATGTGTGAGGACAACCCGGGAGTTCCTGACCTCACAGGAAACTGAACCTCCGGATATAAAGGTGCCAAATGAACAGGAATACCACACACGTAGATACTGGAACAAACATTTACAAGGTTCATATTGCTTGGTATGAACATAAAAATTAACGTCTGGAGACTGAATGTTGTGCCTGTCCAAGTCTTAAGTTAAGATTATAAGACATATTTATCTAAAACAAGCCTAGCCAGCCGGTAGTGGAAAATATATGTCTTGCCTAAAAAATTGACCCAGAACAAAGGCTGAAAACAGTAATGGATGTAAAGTAAAAGAAATAGTATTCATAAAGTATTTATATATTCAAATCTTTCATAATCAGTAATTATAAATAACAGAATTGACTATGGCAGAGTGAAATTGTAATAACATTAGTATTCTTGTGAACCCTGTTTCTTTTAATCAAAAACTATTTTTTATTTTAAAAACAATTGAATTGAATTTTATTCAACAGGTTCATTCCCTACAAACTGTAAAGTATAAGAGAATAGAGTATAAAATCCTGACCTGCCGAGACATGAAGCCAGGACCTCCAAACTGTTCCTGCCCTTGCTTTGCAGTGCCAATGTGTTAACAGTATCTGGTAGTGAGCGTCTGAGGGCTGTTAGTAGCACAGCGTGGGGGGCCACTTCTATCACAAGAGCATTGTCTGGTATTCCGGTGCAGGCATCGCTGAACAACACGGGCGAAACAAAATTGTGTGCCAGGTACTCGGCAGAACAGGACAGGCCAAGAGTGGAGTCCCAGTCACAACGAGGGACACTGCTGCTGATCCACCGGGATGACCGGGGCTTGGGTTCCGGGATTACCTGTGAAAATAACATTAGCGCTTTTGTATGAATATTTATATATTATGTATACATTGTTCATTTGCACATCAATTTTTCTGTACCTCTTTAAGGAAAACCTCGTTTAACGCTTTGAGTTAGGTTTTGTTATGAAGAAAGTAAAGTAAATTTGGGTAGAAACAAATAAACGAGAACAAGCAAGATATGTGTTTTACTTTATAATGAAAATAAAAACACAGTTCACACTTTACATTGCTACTACTGAACAAGGCGGTAAGAGCTACCTTTGTAGAAAATCAACCATTACTGCCCAATCCCCTGATCTTGATTTCATCCTGTGTGTCCAGGGTTCCTACGGTCTGGAAAGTCATGAAAAGTCAGGAAGGAGGGGGTAAGGGGGGAATAAGTCAGGGAAAGTAAGAGGAGCTTAAAAAAAAGTCAGGGAAATGACAATTCATGTCTCATTTCTGTTTCATTGGAAATTGTAAAGCCGCAGAAGGAAGCTGTTGCTAAAAGTGAAAGTAGTGTAGTGCCGTGAAGAAACCCCAACACTTTTGTTATGAAAGATGATATAACTAAGGCGGAAGTCATCTGGGCTTTGCAAGTTGTTGACAATAAAATGTATTTCAATTTGTGCAATAATTTAAGTACAATTTTTCAGTTGATGTTTCCTGAGTGTTCCATTGCCAATATCTTTACTCTTGGTGAATGCAAGGCTGCACATTTCATTGGCTCCAATCTTTCAGAACAATTTACTGGACCGCCTGAAATCATGTAACAACTTTGTAATTTGTTTTGATGAGGCATTGAATAAAGTTATTCAAAGAGGGCAAATGGACATTGTATTCAGATTCTGGGACAAAGGAAATCATAAAGTCATCAGTCGTTGCTTAAATTTTTCGATCGAAGCACTGCTGCAGAATTACTGAAGCATTTCTTGGATGGTATTTCTCCTCTTCCACTCTAATATAAAGGAAATTGATAAAACTAATAAAAAAGGAAAAATAAACTAATAAGAGTTAATTTCTTAAAGAAAGCCCACTTAGGGAAAGAGGAAAAATGTAGGAAGAATCCAATGCACAAAGGTGACATCTCCTTTCTCTTCCATTCTCTAAGTTGATACAAGTGTCAATGGATGGCCCAAATGTAAGTTTAAAGTTTATGACACTTCAGGAACACATCAAATTTGTCACAGACAACGAAATATGTAATTTGCTAAATCTGGGGATATGTGGGCTTCATGTTGTTCATGGTTCCTTGAGTACAGTAGTGGAATCTGTCATTTGGGATCAGTGGTGCAGGAACGTTTTTATTTGGAGGGAGGGAGGGGGGGGTGATAAAAATAATTATGTGCTTTTATAGGTGATACAATTTTTTAGATTAAAAAAATGACCAGGGAAAAGTAGTAAAGCTGTCTCTCGCACTATGCGAGGGATTGGTTCTGATACATACATCTCAAAGAAGAAAAGCTTCCTAAAACAAAACCTGTAGGGATACTGAAAAGAGCAGCCTGTGATCCATTCCTGAAGTGTACACTAGTTTTCTGCAAAACAATTGCAGATGAATTTCAGCCTTTCCTTTTTGGTAGGGTTTGATATATTTTGTTATTTTTTCATCATTTTCCCTGAACTGATTTGCAAGACATCTGCTTTCTTATTCTTCCATGAAATGTGAGGCAAGGTCGGCTGTAGGGGAGGAGGAGGCTGAAATAAATGTAATTATGTTAATGTTTCCAGATGAATAGTAACATAAAATTATAGTGGAAGTTTTGTGAGAAGTTGGTCAGGAAACCTGGGAATGTAGTCAGGGAAAAGTCAGTTTTTTTTTTTTTTTTTAAAAATACTGGGGAAACCTTGGTGCCCTNCAAATACTGTAGGAACCCTGGTGTCCTATCATTCTTTAATAATTTACTTTTTCTCTCTTGTGTCGTTTTAACTTTCCTAGGTGCTGTAACAGTCCGACATCTTGGCTCAGTCGGTAGCATGTCTTGGCAAGGCCAAAAATTTATCATTGATGAAAATATGGGTTTATCCTTTCACAGTGATAGACAGGGGCAGATCCAGAACATTTTCATAGGTGGTCATAATTATAAATAACATAGTAACTTACAATGTTAAATATTTGTTTAAAGCCGTTTAGTAGATTTTCATTGATATTTAATCTTATGTATGTTTTAAACCATGGTCATTCTCCCCAAGTTTTTAAAATCAGATAGTTTTTATAAACTATTTGGAGTGGCCCTTCTTCAACAATGTTTTGAAAAATAGTTCATTTTAAAAGCTATGAATAGTCTTCACCTTGATTTTTTTAATTAGATTATTTTATAAGCCATTTTAAGTGTTCCTCAACCAAAAATTTTTGAAATGTAGATGCCCCTCAAAGCTATTTAGAGTGATCCTCAAATTATATTTTTTACAATATTTAGATACCTCTAGAAAATAATCTTTGAAGTGGTCTTCTACTGATAACATTTTGAAAGTTGAATTATTTCAGAAACTACGCTATGTGGTCCTTGCCTGAAAATTCTTCAAAATTACATGCATCTAGAAACTATTTAAAACTTTCCTCCTCTGACTTTTTGTGCCAATTAGATACCTATAGTCTATTAGTTATTGGAAGAGGTCTTCTCCGGCAAATTTTTGACAATAGAATGCATCTAAAAGTCAATGGGAGTTTGATTTAAGGACATCTTTCGTCTTCATAATTGATAATAACTGCTCTCAGGCGATTATTAATCTTCTTTGATGTGTGGTAGTCTACTGTCTCTATGCGAAACAATGCTCGTTACTCGCTATGCATGACAAATGTTAGTGCATGAAAACGAAAAATTTTTCTGCACTTCCGTGAATAATATTGAACATTGATTAATCATGGACGAATAATGCATGTGTGGGTCCAGCTTAGTAGGTCTCTGCGCGTAAACAGATAAAAGAATTTATAGTTTATATGTGTTGTATTTCTTTCTAAAATTTGAACTTTCAATTTTTTTTTTGTATTAATTTTCTAACTTTCACCGCACCTGGTGATAGATTAACAGCCGGGAACTGGATGTTGTGACTGTACTAGTCTTAAGTTAGATTATAGGGCATATGAAGTTACGACCGTTCGGTAATGGAAAAATATATGGCTTGAATAAAAAAATGACTATGGTCACAGACTGGGAACATTAATGGATATAAAAAGGAAACATGGTGGATCTTGAAGGTATTTAATTTAGAGTTGGGTCAAATCCTCTTCTGTACAAATATTTTACAAAGGGATTTTAGTCTCGAATCCTTGAATCTTTAATATCCTTAAGGATTCAAGGTATTTGAGGGTTCCATCCCTAAACTCTTTTTTATGTGTTAAAATAGTGTTAAGAGTGAAAGTTGTATCAAACTGAGTGACCCTCCCTCAGTCTCTCCTAGAGTTATGGAGGGGGGGGGGGATATCATATTGAGATAAAGATTAGTACCTTGCTCAGTGCCTTGGTGAGGTCAACAACTGCTGGGGCGACATGACTGCTGTGAAAGGCTACCCCTCCTGTGTTCACCTCAGACGCAAACACTCCCTGTTGTTTTGCTAGGCTGACAAACTGCTTGATGGCACGGGACGGTCCACTGACAGTCACGTGATATGGACTGTTTTTACAAGCTACACTTACACTGGGACCAGCCAACATTTCCACCTGATCCACAGACATACCTGTGCACATATGAATTGTAATGACTCGTTAATCAAATTAGCTCCTGATTATAGTTTGAGCTAACTTATTTATAAATAAACGACTAAATTTGTCATCTAACTGTATAATAACATTTATTTACTAAAATTAGTAAAATGTTATATAATGCATAGTCGACCTAAATCTTTATCGTAAATCTTTCAGTGACTTGGAATTATTTAAAAAAATAAATAAAATAAGGAGTGTATTCATAAGTTGAATAATGAATTAGATTAATAAAAATAATCTACAATGTGAAAATAAACTGTTTCTTTTTATGCTTGAGTATCTATTTATTTGAATAGACATGCCTGCATGTGTAACTAATTTTATTTGGTTTAAATAAGTGTAAGCGTATAAAGGAAAACGTTTTCTTCTTTGTTAAAACACTATCCAAGACTAGAGATATAACACATTTTTCTAAAAAATATATTTTTCTAATTATTTGAATAAATTTTGTTTAAATGTTTGTAGGGGCAGGTTTTCTTAGAAGAAATACATTTTACTTAAAGTGCGGCAGAATGGAGTTCAAATGTTTTTACAGTTTTATAGAAGTGAAATTTTTGGCTAAAATAAATCAAATATTTCTCCAGTAGCAACATAGAGTTTAGTTTTCTGCACATGCTAATATCAACATATCTAGAATATCTGTCAAGGGTGATCTGGAATTTTGTCAAAACATTTTCTCTTTGTTTAAATTTTTTTGACAAAATTCCAGGACACCTTTGAAATATATTCAAATTCTGTTGGTATTAGCATGTTAAGAAAACTAAGATCTATGTTGCTACTGAATAAATATTTGATTTATTTTGGCCAAAAAAATGTAATGCTATAAAAACTGTAATTACTCGCACTCCCTTCTGCTGCACCTTAAGTTTAAAACACAAGAACTAATAAATGCTGGTATAAACTAATTTGGACCAAAGTAGGTGCAATTAAATGGTGCACAAAGAGAAAATTGTTCTATCAAAATAAATAGATGGTACAATATATATTCCACAATCATGTTTATGCTCATTAACAAGAAACTACCCACATTATTTATGTTGATCTAAATTGAACAAATTAATCAAATAAACATTATTTCTATTTTAATATTCATCATGCTTTGTTATAGGTAAGGAATATTCTTAAATACTATATTTAAAAAAAAATGAAAAAGGCTCAACCAAACCTTGTATTAACACCTTGTATTAATACCTGTTAAATCCACAATAATAAAGATAAAAAATAATAATTGTAAATTGGTTGGGTGCTAAATCGATGTCACTCTTTCATAACATCACTCACTCATCCATCTCTTTAAACCTCCAAGTCTGCATGTGGAAGAATTTTTTCAGCAGAATATAATTCTGGTTGAAGAGGTCTGTAAGAAGAGGCAAGGAAAAGGGAGAATAATCTGAACTTGGGTATCAAGTGGTCACTTTGCGGGAACAGTAAGAATATGTCTTTGGTGTACGGTCACCTGTCGATTAATGTTGATAGGACTTTTGTAAAAATCACTGGAAGAAATTTTCTTGCTATTGTGACTGCCATGTTCTTTACTACCACTTTTTAAGATATTATTGATATAAGGGCAAAAAACATTAACCTTTGTCACTCAATAATAACAACTATTAACAGTGTGTATGAACTATATAATGAAAAAGGATTTTGGCCTATTATTCTTGGATATGTTTTGCTAGCAATGATTGACATCAATGTAAATAGTACATTACTATGTATTTTGACATATAAAAATACATTAAATCTTATAAGCATTGTCAGAACTAATATATATTTAAAAAATTCCCCCTAAGCATATAACTTTAATTTTTCTGTTAGTGTGTTTATATAAAATATGCACCTAGATGATACTTTGAAAATACCAAATTCAAGTGTAATAACACACCAAAGTTTGTGCACCAAAATGATAAACAAGAAATATAAGCTGGTAGACTGAATTACTACATACCTACAACAGCCATACTTCCACCGGAGAACTTGTGGGTATTGACTACTTGGCCGCGATAGTAAGCGGAGAGGATTGTCTGCTCCAAGGTTAAGCAACCATCAGCGTAGCCACACACGTTTTCTCCCAGCGAGTGTCCTATGAAGTAGTCAGCATGGACCCCTACAGACTTGAGCACTTCAAACAACCCTAACTGGAGGAATTTAAAGATATAACTGTTTTAGCACTGGGAAAATGAACTAGAGAAAACCATTATTATTGAATACCTATTAATACTATTTTGGAGTTACTATTAAATGATCAATAGTAAAAAGAGAAACTACTAACAGGTTAAAAAAAATACATAATTTTAACAACCCACTTCAGTGGACTAATGGTCTAACACTACTCTTGCAATAGACTAGACTGCCAATGCCAGGAAGATCTAGGTCTGAATCTCAGTTGGGTGTACTGTGGTCGGTTTTTACAAAATGGTTTTCCACTCTTACTCCATGCAAATGTGGGTACACTTCCTCTAAATATAACATTCTTAATCCCTAACACCATTAGCATAATTAGTATATAGGTGCATAACCCAAACAGGTAGTTAGATGCAGAGCTAAAAAAAAACTTGTTTACTAATCCTATGACTAATATTTTAGTTTACTATTTAGGTTTCAATAGTAAAATCAAAATTATTGTTATTTATCAGTAAAAAGACTAAGCTTTTTAAAAGGTTTTTTGTCATTGTGTCTCACTACACATTTGAGTTGTATTTTTAATAGTTTATTATTATTAATATTATTTGTAAATAATAAATTTGATGATAAGTATTGAGTTATTAAATAAAGGGAAACTATTGATAATGTTAGTAATATGTATCTTTGAGTATATTACTATTCTGATCAAAAGTATTTAGTGTGCTATTGAGAATTCAATAGTAAAAAGAAAAACTATTAATTCTTTCAATATAAAGTGATAAATTACCAAAGTTTACTGCTAAGATGATATTGGCATTTGATGTTCAGTTTAGTATCTGATTTCCAAGTGATCCCTACTTCAAGATAAGATTGTGAAATAGCCAAGTAATCATTTTAATTTACTAATTTAAAACGAGACTTACAACTAATGCATTTAAATAAAGGTTTGCAAATTTCAGTTTTTTATTTCTAGAGAAGTAAAATTGACTACATTAAACCAAAGACAATTAAAATTATATATTTTAATAGTTTTGTGTTAATTGTTAGTTTTAATGTAAAATTTAAAATATCACTACAGTAATATTTTCTAAAAATAATAACTACTGGTATAAAATTACCTCTGCATCCCACCAGATAATGTTTATTTTTGAAGAACGAATTAGAGGTAAACAATATAATATTGTGAAACTCTTTACACAATGCGTTATTTTGTTTTTTGACTTATTTTAATTTATAACAATGGTTAGTAGCAATGTTAGAGATGTAAAACCAAATCTTCCCTTGAGAGTTCAATCCAAAATGACTGATCCTGAAAGTTCTACTTACTTGCATGGCAACAATGGATACTAGCACTGCTGCTGTGTCTGATACGTTAATTTCATTTGGTTGACAAAGAATCTTCATAAAGTCAATGTTGAAAGGTCGCATCGTGGCTGCACACTTGTCGATGGTATCTTTGAATGCAGGGATTCCCATGAGGTCGCGACCCATAGCAGGGTACTGACTGCCCAGGCCAGAGAAGATGAAATATACATGTCGATTCTTGGAGGTATAAGGCTGCACCAGAGTGGGTTACGAGATAACATTTGTGAGTGGTATTATCTATGTATATATATATATAAACTTATTCAAGCATTGTTTTATAAAATCCTATCCATCTACCAAGAGTCAAGATACAAGTTTGAACAGGCAACTGCAGAATCTAAGCCTAATATTTTTTTTTGTGAAGCAAGAAACAGGCAACAACAGTATCTAAGTGACCATGATCAACCTATAGCCATGCTGCCATAGTTCAGTCTGTGTTTTCACTCTCTTCTGCTGATGAAAGGGACTGATGTACCACAAAAATTACATAATTATATGTTGTGTTGTGTTTTTATTTGTGAACGTTGAGGTTCACAGTTTTCTGGTAAATGTGAAGGCCTTGTCCTTCTATCCTCCTTTAAATGTTTATTTTAATACAGCCATTTGGAGCAATTTTTTCTTTGTTTGCAAAATCTTTAGTTAGTAATAACTAATAGCTGATATGTGGAAATATTAAAAATTGCAAAACCTCTATGTTCATTACAATGAAACCCTACATCTTTAGATTTTACAAAATAAATTTTTGTTTTAGCATATTAAAACAAATATTTCAACTTACACGGCATACAAATTAATGCAAAAAATATTTTTTAAATCATTGTTTGTTGTAATTAATTTCAAAATGTATTAAGTGTCTTTAACATAAATAATGTTTTTGTTCACAATTTCTCAAAACAAAAAATTACCACTAAAGTAACTATGTATGCTCATCCATGTAGGTCTACAATTTCAACTATATTGATTTTTAAAAATAGTTTGGCATCAATTACAAAGGGCTCGATTCTTTTTAGAAGTGTCGGCAATAAAGGAGGCAATCCTCAATCTACAAATACAATGGCAAGATGTAAATAAATACTCACCTTGACCTGTCTGATAGAGGATGAGCCAGTATATATGTAGCCTCTGTGTCCATGGCCAGTTATCTCCTTACTGTGGATATTATGCAACAATGCAATGAGGTGATCATCTTTGGAGTTTTTCTGAACCAAGTCGAGCAAGGCATCAACAGCCTGCTCTGTCCTTCCAGACACACCCACTATACGGGGTGTGTAACCTCCTTTCTCTGATTGGTGTGAGGTGTGGATGGTTTTGGGACGACGCAATATTAAATGTGCACTGGCACCACCAAAACCAAATGAATTGATGGAAGCCAGATCTCCATGCCAAGGTGTTGTCTCTGATACAACCTAAATTTGAAAAATAACGTTTAAATTGTATTTGAATACAACTTAAAATTGTTAGCAAACTGGTTAGCTTAACAATACAAAACATTAGCTTTGAAAACACTCTATACATCAAAGCTACAAACAGTAGGGAGCAGTGAAAATTTTAACAATGGCTCACAAGCTCTTTTTTTAAATTTACTTTTAATATAAGGAAATATTAATAAAATGACACAGGAAAATATTTTAACATTATTTAAAATAAACATACGGAACTGTTTCAAACATATTCTGTCTTGATAATTAATATAATAATAATTATCATATGTATGCTATGCCAGACACATTTAAGAACCAAAAACCACTAACTTTGAACTCTCTGTTGCTTGCACAGTTGTTGTCGGTGTCTTTATGACTCATATCAGGCAACGCCAGTCACATAATAGATTTGTTTCACTATAATTATTAAATAATAGTACTGTGGAAGATATAGTATTTTTATAAAAATTCTATAAGGTTTTTTATAAAAATAAATAAATGGAAATGTTTACAATGGGCTCACAAATTTCAGGTGAACCGTTGACAGCCCACCACTGGACATAATAATTCATGATGAATAAATATGTTACAGTACATATTATAAGAAAGGTTTGGAAGAGAGCACTAGGCTAAATCATAATTTAAATGAAGAGATTCGGGGAGGCGTAACTAGGGTTGATCAAGATAAATGGCGCCCACGGAAAATAAAAAAGTGGCACTCTATGAAAAGAACATGAATTTGAATTCTTTGCCTGAAGAAGCTATCAGTGCTAGTGAAAGATTATTTTCTAAAATGTGTTTATGTTTTTTTTTATTGTTTCATCAAAACAATTTCTATTATCAGTATTATATTTGGAAGAAGGGATAGGAAAGGTGGATAGAAACATATAAAAGGGGGGGAACAAACACAATATGGCTTTTACAATGAAAAGAAGAACACAGTTCACACTTTACACTGCTGCCAATGGAAAAAGAGGTAATGTATGTCTCTTAAAGAAAATTGATCGTCACCACCCAATCCCCCGACCTAGGTTTCATTCTATCGGAACGCATCAGGGAGGAGTGTGAAACGCGTAATGCAACTTCCTAAAAGAGAAAACCAAAAAACACAAAAGAGGAGAAAAAAAAGGAAAATAGTAAAGAATAATAGAACACATAGATAGGAACAAATAAAAGGTATAACAAAAAGGACAAACACAGGAAAAGGAACAAGGATGCGAATCTATAATGTTCCGATAGAATGAAACCTAGGTCGGGGATTGGGCGGTGACGATCAATTTTCTTTAAGAGAAATCCATTACCTCTTTGTCCGTTGGCAGCAGTGTAAAGTGTGAACTGTGTTCTTCTTTTCATTGTACAGGCCATATTGTGTTTGTTCCCCCCCTTTTATATGTTTCTATCTGGCGGCCGGGGTTCAATCCTCGGTCCCGCCACAGATTTACCTGATTACCAAACTCTTCCTTCACCTCTGACAAGACATCGTGTGAATGTGGGGAATGCCAAGCCTCCACCGTGGTTCGGATTCCACGTTAAACTGTAGGTCCTCCATTTCATCTCACAATCATCCTACCATTACACATTAGCGTATAACCCGAATGGGTAGTAAGACGCGGTGCTAATAATAATAATAATTACATGTTTCTATCCACCTTTCCTGTACCTTCTTCCAAATATAATGCATTTGCCTCATAAAGCGAAGAGAGGTTTTCCTTATAGAGTTATATTATCAGTATTAGTAGCCATAAAGGTTTCACAGTTTCACACAAAGAAATGTTGTACATAAAAACAATAATTCATAGATATTAGAATAATTTACAATTCAATAGTAGTATATTTAAAATTTAGTTTAGTATATTGAAAACATGAATTTGAGTTATATATATTATTGAGTTATACTTTAAAGTAGGGGCTTACAACTTAAAATTGCCCTAGGTCAACAATTGAATCTACGAGTCTAGTATCATAATCAGCTAATTTTTGTTAAGTTATGCAAATACCAGAACAGGTATTTAATTGTGAATGAAATAAGAAGTAGTAATTTAAACAGGTTCAATTACATACCAAACAAATTTTCTACCGAAAATATACTATCTTTGATAAGTTAATATAATACAGCAGATGAAAAGAAGAAATTAAACATGAACATCATTTGGAGCTTCCATGGCTTTTTATCACGCAAGTCAAAACGCTTTGTTTCTCAACTAAAAACATAAATTTTACCACAGTAGATTACTTTTCCAAGAAACTTCGTGAGCCACAAAAAAGGCATTGCGAATCGCTAGTTTAAAACCCCTGCTTTAGAGAGCCGAGTGGTCTAAACTGCCAGGACATTTCTCCTCTTTTATTTCTCCACATCCTTTCTTTGAGTACATGCTACTGGTAAGTAAATATCTACAAAAAAGAAAAATAATTACCTTGAGTTGTCCATTGTTCAGTTCTGGAATGTTCTTGCTGGGAGTATGGAAGTGAAGGTTTGGAGGAATTCGCCCCGTCTCAAAGGCCGTGATTACTTTAACAAGCCCACACAGGCCTGAGACCCCCTCTGTGTGGCCCATGTTAGACTTGACAGAGCCAATCAGGAGAGGAGTGGTACGGTTTTCACAAAGTGCATCAGCAATGGCTTTACACTCCACAAGGTCACCAATCTTAAACAACAAAAATATGAAAATGTATTTATATTTGACCCTTTTTTATACAAACAAACTATACTGTTTATAAGACAGAGCCTGGTCTATCAGATTAGTTTTAGTTTAGAGGAGGCATAGAAATATAAAACACATTTAAAGAAACATGGGAAGGAGAAGGAAGTTTGATCATTTATTACAAACTTTCATAAAAGTATAAGGTGTTTTGGATTTATATGGTGTTCTATTAATAAAGTTAACAACTATACCTTCTCCCCTCCACTAAAGAGAACTGTAGAATATGAATGTTTGTGATGGTATTTGTTACGTCTCCTGCTCGACATACAAAGGTAAGGTCGGATTGGTATGAGACATGTCTTGTTCATTGAATGTCGCTACTTTTGTGAATGGAATTGTTGAGAGAAATTTTACAATAATTAATTTTAACTACTCAACTGGCTAGCACACGATACAGCTCAAAAAACTGGTCTCATATTTGAATCCAATACAATATTGAATGGAATTAAATTATATCGATTATTCAAACACATATAATATTTTATACCAACCTTTGTGCCTGTACCATGTGACTCAATGTAAGATAAAGTTTCTGGTTTGATGCCTGCCTCAGTGCAAGTGTCTTTAATCAGTTGAGCCTGTCCCTTGTAAGAAGGGAACATTATACTGTTTTCTTTGTAGCCATCTGTGTTGACTCGAATGTTAATGAGACTGGCGTAGTTGCGCTTAGCCACCGGTGACCATTGAAGGAGAACAGCCACAATGGCCTCGCTTCGTACATACCCATCAGCTGTAATAGAAAGCTTGCCTTTAAGTTTGAGTTACTTTTAGGTACTCTACATTAAATACAAATTTGACTAAAAGAAGTGTAGACAATTGTTGCCAAGGCCGTAGCCAGCCAATAATTTCAGGGGGGGTTTGGTGAGCACATCCCCCAATTGCTGGAAGATAAAAAAAACATTATAAATGACAAACGGTTCTAGAAG
>CABEEJ010000140.1:65162-145484 GCA_901482245.1 Timema douglasi
ATATATATATATATATATATATATATATAAACACATTATTTTTAAATTTGACTTTCCTGGTTCATTCAAAATGAAATAACATTTGATATTTGAATCATTAGTGTATAATTAATTATTTAGGTCTGGAAATAAAAAACAAAAATAAAATAAAACTTTAAAATAGTTTGGTCAGCAAGTCACCCACTTTTAAGAAGTAAAAAAAGTAAATGTATGAGGTTGAAAGAATGTAATAAATATAACCCTAATAGAAATGGAAAAAAAGTAATCAATGAAGCTGAATGTAAAAAATATGTGATTGTTGATTTCACTCTTTTAAAATACTATTTCATAATTTTTTTAACAACTTAGTTTGAAAATATCTTCATATATTAATCAATTTTGGATAAATTACTCTATATTTATTTAAAATAGGTATTTATTTTGGGAAAAAAAATTAATCCTAGAACTTATCAAATAAATATTATGTATAGGACACAAAGCATTTTAAAAATCATGCAACTTAAAAGTTTGTAATTTATATGAAAGAAAACTAAGCCCTCGAGTTCCTTAATACCTCACTGCATCAAAAAGCAATGTCAGTTTTTAAGTAGTGTTGTGTGTTTTGAAACTGAGCTTGGTTTACACGCGGGATTTTCTCAACTGAAGAGAAAACTCTTCATTCTAGGGCAGATTACTTTAACAATCACAAATCTCTTTCTAGAAAGCTAGTTTAATTTATGATGTGACTAGGGATGTGGTATTGAAAGAAAAGTATTAATACTATACTCATTAATAGTATCAGAAGAAAAATATCGATGTACAAGTATCGAAAGAAAAGTATATATAAAAGTAAGGGTCGGTATCAAAATTTTAATCTGAAAAAGGTTTTTTTTATCTAGTAAAAATAATTTCAACTTTTCCATTATAATTATATTTCCATATTTAGTTAAACTCTGACAATTATAATGGTTTTTAATACTTTAGAACACATTTTACAAGATGCTTTTCCGTTATCCAAATTCTTAAAAAAAAATTCTATAATTCACTTCTGGGAGGTGTCTTTTATTAACTACACTCTTCATTTATTTACTATATCAAGATATATTATTAACTATTGACAAAACATAGAATAATGGATGGCCTTTTATGTGCCTAATTGGGACACCCTTGAGGTGAGTGAGTTCATTGAGCTCTACAAAAGATTATTTTGTTTAGTTTTTGATGACCGTGCTCATTGATAAAGGAAGGGGTAGTATACTGGTCACCAATCACAGGGTCATTTGTTCTTCCACTCCCTCAACAGTTCTCCCTAGTATATATTTAGCCCCAGAATGACTGAAATTAAACAAAAAGTTTTCTTTCGATACCGGGGTGTGAGTACTAATATCAGTAAAAGTATTGGAAAAATAATATCGAGTAAAAATTACTAGTATCGAAAGGGAAAATATCGATATTAGTAAAGTATCGATACTTCTATCACATCACTAAATGTGACCTAACACTATGAATCATACTTCAACACATTTTTCCAACTAAACTTTTTTTCAGGTCAACTGCTCTTTTTTAAATGTGTTCAAAAAGGTATTCCCTGTCTTTGGGTTTAGTCACTTTGTGTTGACTGCTGTGTTGGTGAAAAGGGTTTTCCTCATCTATGAGATTAGTCAGGTTTAAGAGATTTTCCCAAAGTGGTCAGGTGATAATTGTGGAGATTTAGCTTATATTTTCGTTAGTGTTGTAACGTTGAATAATGAATCCTATAATTACATACCAGAAAAAGATCGTGATTTTAAAACATAAAAAATATATTCATGCTGTCACCACTACAATTTTTTTTACTATATCATCATCATAATCATCATCATCATCATCAGTGTTTTTTAATGCATTTGTTTGTGCATTCATATTTATTAATTTATAAATAAACTTGAGTCTAATAAGCACAATAAATTGTTATAAAGAAATTACGAATCACATTTTCAATGAAAGGACAAATAGGTTTCATATGATTAAAAATACATTTTATTTTGGTTTTGTGTTGTGGTTTGCATGTAGGACTGTTTGTTTAAGGTAAAATGTGACTACTTTGTAATTAGAATAAAGACAACACCGTAATCTTCTAGCTTCTTCTTCTATATTAATAAAATGGAGAGTTTGTGTATTTGTGTGTCTGTATGTCATGAGAGTTGTGCGATATATATAGCCAGGAGGAATTTAAAAATTTGGATTGAATTTTTTTAAATTAATTAAAAACTGGCCCAGATGACATAAGTGAAGTGATTTTTTTTCTGTCTGTAGTAGTAGTAGCAGTAGTAGTAGAAGTGGTAGAATATAATTTAAGTCATACATATAATATAGCTAGCATTTTATGGACCAATTTATTTATTTTCAGTGGTTGATTTTCATATTTGTATATAAAATGGCTCAATTTGAATTTTTTTTAAAAAATTGCAGTTTTTTTCTTCAGTTCAACATATCATAACAACATACCTGCATCATCAAAACATTTGCACTTGCCATCCATATTCAGCGCCCCAACTTGATATAAACTGCGAGTCAGTAGAGGGTTTAGAATGCAATTAGACCCCGCAACAATGGCTGCATCACAACGGCCCGCTTTCATGCTACTATAGGCTGCTTCCATGGCATACAGACTGGCTGAACATCCCGTATCCATGGCAACACTAGGTCCTAACAACAGTGAACAGGATTTACTGGTGATGTGAGCTTCAGACATGACCTATTAAATATTGTATGTACATACATAACTAGCCACGCTATGGCCTTACAGGGTAGGCAAGAAACTGTGCATAGCGATCAAAAAACAACACATTGCACTTAACCCATCCTTACTAACTTGTTCCACACTTCCTTATTCTTGTATTGTCGGCCTCATCTCAGATTTTATTTGTCTATGATTGAATAAAAGTTTATTTCTTTCCTGTAACAACTTTGGATCTAAACCATTTTCTATAACTTCAATGTATAGTTGAAAAACACTTCATCTTGAGACCCCATAAATAAAACTATTATCCTTAAAAATAAGTCATACTCAAAATAAGTATGTAAAACACATTTATTACCTTTACTAATCACTTAAATAATGATGCCAAAACTAATTCAGTTATTAAAACTGGTGGGGTATGTTTCTCAGCAACTTGATGATCGGAGAATCAAAGAGTTGATGGGAGAAAATTGGCTGGTTAGCTTGATCAGAGATTAGATCTACAAGCACGTCCTAAATATTAATATTATTTAAATTGAAAACTGACACCCGGACACAGAAATTGAACCCGGTATCTTTGGCTTAATACGCCAATGATCTAGCCACTGAGCTATCCAAGAATCATCCCGTGCTGAGGTTTATTCTTCACTCATATTTTAAGGCAGAGTTTGTGGTGGATGTACAAAAATTGTCGGCTACAATTGGCAGCATAAAGCCAACTACCAAGTCGAAGGTGGCTGTGTTATCTGATAGCTCGTGATCTTAATTGATCACACATTTGTAGCTAAAGATTTCTACACGTCCATCACAAAATGCCTTAAAATATGAGTTAAGAATGACCCTGAGCATGGGACAATTCCTGGATAGCTCAGTGGTTAGAGAAATGGCGTACTAAGTCAAAGAAACCGGCTTCGATTTCTGAGTCCAAGTGTCAGTTTTCTATTCAACTCCACTATGTTCTAATATATTAACATTATTATTTGGATAGACATACCTATCAAGTCATAAAAGTATGAAATTCTATTGGCCATGAGTGCTCGGGAATTTCCCATCAGAATCATGCTTTTTAATTCATCCATTGTCTGGCTGGTCCAGTAAGACTCGGAGTCACTCTGACACACTCCAAGAAAAACTCCCGTCCTGCTGCCACGCATGGTTGTGGGGTTTATACCTGCAAAAACCCAAAGGGGATACTTTTTTCAACATAGCATGCTACTTTTTTGATAACCCACTACTATATTATAACCAATAATGTACAGAATGACCATTTAAACTCTAAAATAAAATGCAAGCGTAATTCCTAATTTTCCCAGCAAAAAATATCATTTACTTGATCTATTAAAATCCTTTTCCTTGGTTGTTTGTTTCTTAACAAATAAAAATGTTTGAAGAAAATACACTGCCACATTTTAGTTCCTGAGCAAGTATTATTAAATGCTTTTCTACACAATGCCTAGGCTAGTAGATTATTGTAGTTGTATACAACCTCAATTATGTTGTAAAACACTTTGAATTATATAAAGATGGGTTTTTGTTAAGAAAAAAAATCTTTCCATTTCATTTTGGGAAACTACGCTTTGAGCTACCACAGGTACGATTCCCTCCCTCCTCAAAAATAAATTCAAGGTACAGCCATAGAATTACTCTACATCCTTATTGTACTTTATTTTAAAGTATATCAGAAAATCATTATTTCTCATGCGATATATTCTCGGTCAAGAGTAAAGAGTATATGAGTTAAACAGTAGTATGTATAAAAAATTGTAAAACCCTATGGTGGTGGAATTTTTTTTTTAGCAAGGGGGAAGAAAAAAAGGTTTTTTGAAAAGGTTGTTTGCAAAGTCAAAGTGTGCTCCAGGGAACCTACCCTGTCAAATGTTTGAAAATTGGATACACTTATAAATGATTTTAAATGGTCCTTGAATCAACACATTTTGAAACGCCTCTACAAGCTATTTGGAATACCCAATACATTTTTTATGTATGAAATAAAGTGTATTGAGCAAAAACAATTGCTAATGAATAAAATGATAGCATATTATGAAAATGGTAGAGCACAAATAAAAGTAAAAACACTAACACATATTTACACACACTTCGATATTTCAATGCTATTATAGCATCTTCCTCAGGAAGTAGTAGTACACTGAACAGGGGCTTGTCTTCAGTGATGCCAACTTGACTGGTATGGATTAAAACTTCTCTGGTGGAGATGAAATTCTCTGAATGTTCCTCTATTACTCTATGGAAGGTAGGTGGTGCTGGTGTAGCCTCTGGGTTGAAATTAGCGAATATTTAGGTTGGGTGGCTTTCTAGACTTTGTGATCCATTGATGTGCCAGTTCCCATCTTCTTAACTGAGATTCATTACATTGTGTCTTGTTAAATGATTTTAACACCTTGACAGTGTAGCAGTCCTCAAAGTTGAGGTTATGAGTGGAAGTGTGTGCTGAAACGGGTTTTTCTGTATTCTTGATTTTTGTGTCATGGCGGTGTCCATTCATTTGTTTACGGAGAGTTTCAGTGGTGAGGCCAACATATTGTGCAGTACATTGTTGGCATTCTAGTTGGTAAATTACCACAAGGCTCTCAGCCCTGTAACAAAACAGCTTGCAAAACCTGCCAAATACATCATCCAGCAGCCACTTTATCTAGCAACATAACCAACTCCATCTATACCATCATAGGCAGCCACACATGTGAGTCCAGTAACCTAATTTACCAACTAGAATCATCTTTATACATCTATCTGAAAATATATTTTAGTACAACACATTTTCCTGTTTATCTGGCTAACCATTTCTTACAATAACTTAGTATATGATGTAGGAGAGTAGGGAATTTAAAATAAATGCACTAGTTTGCCTGAAAAAAGAAGGAAAAAAACTCCACTAATGTGTGGTAACGTTTAGTCCACCTGTTCTAGATTGAGCTTTGACACCCTGTCAGTCTGGAGCGAAAGACAAACATATCTGTGTGTTTTGAAATTATTCATCAGAGAAATAGGAGCATACCTGCGTCTATGATGGCTTCGTAGACTGTCTCTAGGAGTATTCTTCCCTGGGGGTCCATATGATCAACTAGGACATTATTCAGACCAAAAAACTCTGAGTCACAAAGATCCAAATGTTTTAGTTGGCCCTTGTACAGAGGACACTCCCATTTCTCTGTAAAAATAAACATTATTATACTAATTTATGTAAAGAGGTGGCATTCCTCTAATTCATTAAATACACTATATTATTATTATTTGGGTGAAATATTACATCACTAAACACTTTAAAATACCACACCACCTCTTATTTATTAATCCAAATATTATGTTTTCATAAGTATCAATTTTAAACTATGGTATGTAATAAATAGTTTTTTTTTGTACCATAATTTGGATCTACCATCCAAATAAGAGGGTTCAAAAACTTTAAAAAAGAAAAAAAATAGAAAATAACAACAACAATCGAAAGAGTGGGCTGGGTGAGTGAACTGGTTATACCCGCTGGGTAAGCTAAATGACACCCAGCGCACGCAATTTGGGATAGATGTGGGCAAGTTCTCACGGCCGTCCTCAGCGATCGATAAACACAGCCCAGAAGTATACCCTTATTGTGATTACTTCACAAGAATCAATTCAACTTAAAATAACCGAAGGATGATACTAGTATAAAGAGAAGGAACGAATATCACCGCCAATAGTAATTTATTATAATTACCCAAAAAAGGTTGGCAACAATGGATACAAGTATATTAACAGTTATACAAAATGCAACTTCTTTATAACATTTTCTTTTGGCGTCTTTATACCACTAGCGCTAGCTTTAAGAGCAACCTTCATCTCTCGCTACAAGAAATAACAATTAGGCATGAAGGCTAATACCCTATTATAATCTCAACCTAAGAATTAAACGTTAACATCAACAATTACTAACACCTAGTCAATATGCATTATTTATATCATTTTACCAGCCCCGAAAGAATGGGGAAGATATACAATTAAACCCTAGCTTATTTGTGTGAGCTGAGGCAAATATTAGATAACAACTTTGCTTTTAATTGGCCAACAACTCCCATTAGTCCTCATAACTCGGTTGCTATGGCAACTTCCCATCTAAACATATCACGCGCTGAAGGCGCCCAGCTATATATGTTCGGAGGTGAACATCCATATATTAACCTTACTAAAACTATCCTAACACAGTAAAAATTACATATAAACCTAGCAAGGTTTTATTAAGTTAAAGTCAACAGGCGATGTTGACGAATGACATAATTTATAATATATTTTAGTCTAATGCTAAATTTACCTATCTTTGATAAACAATTAAACAGAGTAAGGTTTTAAGGAACGAGTCCATTCAAATTAAAGCGCTAAACCTAACATGATAAATAGAGATAAAAATAGGAAACCACTAACTATAACTAATACACAATTTAAATTTGATACGCCCAAAATATAAAGTCCAAAGTGTCAGGCATCCCAACCCATTTATCTTTAACATTAATACGACGGTAAAATAGTAAACCATACACAAAAATATCCCAATAGTTAGAGAAAAGTCTCAAGTCCAGATATGTTATGCATTCAGCCAAGAGTAAAGTTTTTGTTTATACGCAGACATAGCTTGAAATGTCAATTAAAGCAAGTTTAAAACTTTTAAGATATTTCCAAGTAATACTAATCGAAGTGCCCAAAAGGAATTTTGAAAAGTCAGACATTTAACCCAAAAGGAATTTAGCTTACATTGTAGTTCGTCGCCCTCACCAATTCAAGCGACCTTCACCGCCAGCCCAAGAGTGGCTCACAATTCACAGGGTTGATCTTTTATACGCACAAAACACAGCTTGCATCACATGGTGAGTAGGGGGGGCCAAAGAACGTAGATAGGGTGGAGAAGCTTCTAGAGTCCACTCGTAGCCAGTAGATTCTCGCTCGTAAACTCGGTGGAGTGTTACTTCTTTTCTTCTTATGGTCTTTGGACAAGTAGAATTGGCGTGAAGTTTTTTAGCGGGCACGCCTCAGTATTCGAAGGAAGGTCGTGATGTTCGGATGTGTGATGATAGGTGGCTCGCAGTGCTTACATGAGAATGGCCGTGGACGTCTTGGTAGAATTGGGTAAGTTTGCAATATATTGTAATATTAGCTCGCGGCTAATGTTACATTCTGACCAATCTTTTTTGTGTGTTAATCATTATTCCTTTGTTTTGGATTATTATGTATATTTGATTGAACTTATAAGACCTTTTTAAATTCATTGAAACGTATTCTTTGAAATACTATCACTTTAATTTATTGGTACATACATAAAAAAAATCATATAGGTCTAAAAAAGTTTGTAATTTATATTTTCGCGATACAATACCCCTGGCTTTTATGCATATTTACATTATTGGGGTATGGATGAGACTGGTGGAATTTTTAAAGTAAATATATCCACATTTGTGGAGAGGAAGAGTGGGAAATAATTTAAGAAAATACACCCCACCTTCAGTATACAAAGCCAAGATTCAAATATAGGACTTCACTGTCATTGGCAAACTAGATTCTATGAATTTTACACCTAAGTCAGTGTGATTTTTAATTATTCTATCAGATTATCGTACATGCAATGCCAACTTTAATGTACCATATGAAACTTAGGTGCATTACAAGTGGGAAATAAAATAGCTTGTGCTTGAAAAAAGAATAGAACACCTTGTTTATGAATTTTGAAATATCACAAAATCTTGAAAGAATAGCTTTTAGTATTATATTTTTATACTTATTCTGGAGTTGACGTCTAATATATAATCCCTTTATACAAATATATTATCCAAAGACATTACAATCCCTCTTTACTAGTATAAAGATGAGAATATACATAAATACATCCCCCCTACCTCCCCCCCCCCACACACACACTGATATTCCTTTGAAACGTGAAAGAGATGATTAAATGAGAATGTTTGTGATAGCACCCAAATTAATTAATAATGGAAAATATTCACCTTACTTGATAAGGTGTTTAGAGGTGAGACACATGGTGCTAAAGATGCTTCTAAAATAATGTGGTTATTTATTTAAGATACTACTATAAACATAATCTCTCAATTTAAAAATCAATTAACACAAATTTTTACTTGAATATGAATTAGTTTCTTATCAAGAACCTTGAACTTTACTAATGTGGTTCCTGGAAAGTAGAATGGAAGCAGTTACTATTATAAGATAACTTCCAAAACCTGAGTGATCATACAAATCCCTCACCAATATCCTTGTTACGAATATCTGGTGTAACTAGGTTCTCTCCAGCGAACAACTTCTTCTGAAACTCTGTGATGGAATCACACTCAGGAAACCGCCCCGAGATACCTGTTATGACAATCTCATCGGCCGACATCATAACTGTTTTGTAGAGTAGCAAACTGGAAATACAATGACAATATCAAACAAAGCTTCCCCCCTGCTCTCCTCATATTGAATTGTTTGAGATAACTTTGTACACAGTTTTATAAAAGAAAAATCCAAATAGAGATTAAGAAAAGAAAGCCAGAATAATTAATAGAGATAGGACGCTAAAATCTTCGATTCCTCAAATCCTATAGTATTCAAGAATCTCGCAAAAAAAGTCTCAAATTGAACTCAAAAGACAATTTTTCAAGAATTGCATGGATTCATATAATTAGAGAAAAAATGACAATTTAGCTTCATTTATGTAAAACCACCGTTGGCCAAGAAGGTCAAGAGATGCTTCCCCTGGAAATATTTAAACATGAGTATCTCTAGTTTAGAACAATGGATCTAAAACATTAATGTTTTTGTCGTACTCGCATTCAATCTTGGAAAATTCACACCTCCCAACTCCCCTCGTACCTGTTTTTTTTACTTATTTCTTTTTGTTTCATTATCCACCTTTACAGCCTATTACATATTCTGACTTCATAAAAGTACATCAGAACTATGCTCAAAACACAGCACAGGGCAGTTCATGGCAACACCTAGATAATATGAGATTTAAGTAAAAATGTCAAGGCTAAGAGTTATGCGCACACTCCTGACTGTATAAGAATGACATACACTATTCAATTGTCTGAGTGTAATTAAAAGTACCCACAGGTAGCATTTTCATTTTTCATTTATTTGAGGTATTTAGCGTGCACTTTCTGGATCAAGTGATTATATCAGAACATGACTTAGCTTAAATCTAGAACAAACACAACACCCAGCCCCCTGGCCATTAATTCACCTGCATGAGGGGGGAAATCCAAATTTTACCAATAATAATTATTTAGGCCATGCCGGAAATCAAACCTGAAACCCTTAGCTCACTGGGAAGGCAAACTGACGACTGAGCTAAGGTGTCGGACTCGCAGGTAGCAATACGCAAAATAAAAAAATACATAAAAAGAGTTTAATGAAGTATTACAAGGATCAAGCGTCCATCAGAACTTGGTGGGAGGAATAAGGTGGATTGTCCAACTCACGTTGCAATAATAATTATGAACCTAAAACTATCTATTAAATCCTAGTTATGCTCCAGAAGCTATTTAGATCTGTAAACTTGATAACAGTAACAAAGGGGGGATTTTTTTTTACTATTCGGCCTATTTCTCTATCTCTACGCCATTGGCTTATTACTAAGACATTTGCATCTGAAAGTAAATTTTATTTTACCATTTTTTGATCAATTATTTTGAAACTGTGAAATTACACTCCTAACGTTTGGGATTCCTTGATGTGTAATTATATAAGTTCACAATGACTAATAATTAGATAATGTATGCCGCAAAAAATTATAAACTTATAAGCAACAACCAAAAGAACAAGGTTAAAACTCCATATATACTTCATACTAAAAACAAAAACACTGTCTAGCTACTACAGTTTAAATTAGCCCTTCATTCCCTACCTTCCCCCCCTACTTCATTCGTGTATACTTTATAATGGTGGTAAATATGCTTGCCAAACACCTGATGATACGGGTGCCTAGAATACATAAACATAATCAAGTATGTATTTAATTATTGCATAGTTTAAAGCGTGTTATTTATACGATTATTTCACATATATTATTTTCATTTATTTAATTTTGCTTGAGCTATTCTAGCTTAGTAAATAATCATTGTGATCTTGATTCTTGAATATTTGTTCAACACTTGGCACACTGTTTAGCTTGCGATAAGTATTCAGCCGGCCCTGGATTGTAAACACCCTAGTTCATTGGTCAATGTTTGTTGGCGAGGAGCAAGGGGGAGTTTTGCAACCCCATAGACATTGGTCAAGGTCTTTAGAACTTATCTACCCTTGCCTGCTGTTTTCAAGCAGCAGGTCCTGGGCTTCATGAGCTGGGTAGGTAGAAGACCCCTTTGTAGGAATAATTACTTAAAACACAATATTCTTGAATTATGAACAAATATTAGTTTACAAATTAATAATATATAGATACATTATACATGTATATTTATTCACAATTTAAATATTACTATTTGCACAGTTTGCACAGACAACATTGAATTTAGAAATTAGTCAATATAATCATGGGTATGCTTTGCAGGACTAGCATACCCAGAGAATACGCCACTGAATAATTAATATCTTTCAGGGTTGGGATGGTTTGAGCTATCAAATGTGAATCTGTAGGTAGGCTTATTTCATCTGATGACCTTTAGCAGCAGTCTACTAGCAAGTTATGGACCTGCTGAATTAGAACACTCTAAATTCAACTCCCAGTAAGACCTTTTCCACATAGTCCAATCTTGATGTTTTAATCAGAAAATAGTTCTGTAATGTGTTTTGGTGTTTTTTTCTTTATAAATCAGTTAAAAAGTAATCAATTTATACTAAAGTTTTCATGTGTTTAGTGCCTCTTGAATCTGGTATATTTGAATTTATTATCTGACAAATTGACTGTGCAATAAATGTTTCTTGAGTGTTATGGTTATATTTTTAATCATCCCAATATTACACTCAAATCTACATACAAATAAATATTAAAAGAGCCAAATTTTGAAATTACATATTTCTTTTTTTGCAGAAATGATATTATTTGTGATTTCTCATATAAAATAATATAAAGATACAGATAAAATATTGATTAACATGAAAATCCAAATAATATTCCTAACAATTGGTTTGTCCACATAATATATTATTTTACCTGATATGCCCAAATTATAATGGCAGGGAAAGTAACAGGACCTTATGGAGGATATATGAATAAAGGAAGATAGTTTAAGTTAGATTGGTGACAGTGAATAACAGCAAAAAGAGAAGCATCAGTAACTCAAACCAATAAAATTGATACAATTAACTTTAAGGTGTCAGATAAGGTAAGAATAAAGCAAAACAAGGCCAAAGAGTTCAAAAATTGGGTCTAAAAGTAAAAAGGGTGGAGGTTAAAGAAAGAGAGTTATAGAACGTAATATTTTAGCTCTCCTCCATTTGTACTCTATCTTCACTACATTCTTTGTTTGAATTAAATTGTGGTAAAAATAACTTTTGACAAATTGGATGTTTTATTCACTGCTGTTGAGTGGGCCCTAAAAATTCATGATGAGAGGCCTCGACCAATGTGGGGCTTTGTGGTACAATAGACTCTTAATTCTACAAAGTCACATTAACTAGGGTGGGGATAAATCAAGGAGGTTATTTTTAATTATTTAATAAAATATCAATTAAAAGCCTGCGTTACACGCTACGATATCTGTCCAGCAATGTACAGGTCAGTAAAATTGAACATGGAAATGAAAAATTTAATGCGAAATGTAAACATAATTTTGCATTCGGCTGTACATAATAACAGACAATAAGCCTGGTGGAATCTAAAACACATCATCGGGTGTTGATCAGTGTTTCTCATAACAAATAATGACACTTTTTTTTAATGGACTTATTCAGCGTTTACTTTTGAGGCCAAGTGCAACATTGAGTTTATCCGGGGTTTTTAATCTGGGAAAATTTTTTCCCGTACTATCCTGGATTATAAAAAGTCTACAATATACCAAAACTAACACAAATTAAAGTGAAAATATGTACAAATCCAGGAAAGTTTTAAACTAATCTTTAAATTTTTAGAGCAGGTGAGGTTAAGAGTGTGCCAAGATTAACAGGGTATTGTAGAGTAACCTGAAAGAGGACTTTTTAATGAAAACAAGGAAATGACATCTTAGGGGTACATACAAATTTTAACTTAAATACGTATATATTATTTCATGATAAACACTGAATAAACAGGGCCAGATTTAGTGCAAGCCAGTAGAGACCTGAGCATAAGAATGCGCCATTTTTTCCTCTATCCTAGATGTAGATTACAGAATAGGAATAACTTGTAATATGCAGCAACAGCTTTGTGTGTATAAAGGCGAAGAAAAGTAAAAAGATTGAATACCACTGGGCTAAGCTACTAATTAGTAAACATCCTAATAGTTCTAAAAAATAAATTCAGACTAAAACATTTAAAAAAATGTTTTTTAAAAAATCTCAAATCTAAAATGTATTTGAATAATTGAATATATAATATCTTCAAGGGATTTAAAGAATTTAAGAGTCATAGATTTGAGGGGCCAATCCATAATTCAAGTCAGAAGTTGAGAAGCATAGAACAATAACCCTAAATACACCAAAATTTATGATCTTGTAGGTCTATATTAAAACTAAGAAATAATGTACGGAAAAAAAAAAATTCCAACCAATTAACCTCACTTCCCTACGTGAGGATATTATAACTTCAATTCATAAATAAAATACTAGATTTGTCTATTGAGTTTTACTTACCTTTATTTTTAGGTTGGCAGAGTACTTGTTACTACAAGTGTAATCCACAAACTGAAAGAATTTGAAAGACCCAGTCATGGTAAAATATTCAATTACTGTTTATATAAGCCTCTGGATAATTTTGATCTATACAGAGTACAAGAGGGACATAAGTACATGTTTCTATGTCATAGAACTACATTGATTTATATGCACTTTGTTATAATTTTTCAGGTGAAACTTAATGAAGCTGGTTTTAGACCGAGCACACTGAGTAACATATGCACATACATGCATACTAAAGCACCAAGGTATGTTATGTCTGCCTGCTCTACATTGTTTCATCTGATGTAAATTCGCACCTAGGCTGACATTTTGATTGCATATTTAATATTTGCAACCCCCCGTCCCCTTTTGAACACATATATATTTTAATGATTTTAGTATCTTTATAGGAACACATGATTTTTTTAATGGGAAAATGTGCGTGCATTATATTGTTTTTTGTCCATTATTGATATATATATATATATATTGGTGGGGTTGATAAGAAGTGATTTACTGATATTGTGTTTTTTACTTTATTGATTTATATTGGTGGGATTGATTAAAAGTGATTTACTGATATTGTGTTTCTTACTTTATTGATTTATATTGGTGGGATTGATTAAAAGTGATTTAATGATATTGTGTTTCTTACTTTATTGATTTATATTGATGGGATTGATTAAAAGTGATTTACAGTAGGCTTTATAGTAGGTATTGTTTACTTAGTATCAAATTGAATGAGAACTTGATCACTTTAAATACAGGCTAAGTGACAAATTGTTTAACCTTAACACCCCAATAAATATTGGACATTGCGATACATTCAGCCATTAATGTATGGAAATGGCTGCTTATTGATTCTCCAAAATTATATTTTAAGGTCAGCTCCTATATTGCTATAGAAAATAAAGGCATATTCTATGTAAATTTAATTCTTTGTAAATGATAAGTTTATATTAAACATTGAGAATAAGATAGAAGGCCAAGGCCTACACAAGCACCAGAAAACTGGAGGCTTCTAAGTTCACAATTAAAACACAACAAAACACATAATTATGTAATATTCAGGGTACATCTGTCACCTTCTTCAGCAGAAAAGAGTAAAATACCAACTGAAGAAGAGGATTGATGTAAATTGAAAATGTCATAATTATGTGTTTTGTAGTGTTTTAGTTTTAGTTTTCTGGCGTGTAGGCCTTGCCTTTATATTCTCCTTTCAATTCTTAATTTAATATATCTGTTTGAAGCCATTTTTCCTTTGGAAATAATATCCAATCAAATAAAAGATTTTTAACATATCATTCCAAATAACATATTATATAAAATTTTAAGCATATTTCTGGGTTTCTGATTCACTCTGTATATATCCTTCTTTTAGATACTACAATGATGGCTGAGCACTTATAGCCTTTTTCCACAAATCAATTTACGTTTATTATACCACGATTTCTACAAATTTGTGCATAGGCTACTTAAAGTGTCTTTACTTCAAATATAATTGAGTATAGAGTAAAATATTTTCATTGTTGAATAAAAGCAAGTTACTAATCATGGAAAATGTAAAGCAAGAAAAAAGAAAAAAATATTCCCAGATTATTTTCACTATTCATTTTGCCTAAAAGAACCTTCACAGCAATTACAGCAGCGGCGTGTATTGGACAAAAATGAGTGGGTAAGAGAGGAGTAGTCTCTTAAAAGAAGGGATTAATATTTGCAGTTTTGTAAATTAATTACAGTACATGCCAAGAATTGTTTTTGTGCAATTTGTTTAACATTGAGGTGGCCCAAAGGCTAAAATTTTGTGGAGTTTGAACATTTTGTAGCATAACATTAGGTACACAGTAATTTATTGGTGATTTAGTACAGTGAAGTTAACCTAAAGCTTGGTGCTACTTTTCAGTTCCCAAAATATAAACCACATGATCATTTTTTGAAAAGTTGTGCTGTTATGGCACCAAAATTATTATACATATGGGTGTTGCAAAAAATTTAAAAAAATAATATATATATATATATATATATATTCTTTTGGACATATACTTAACACATTAAAATGTATTTATTTTCTAACTTTGATTATTTTATATTTTATAGCGTTTGCGTGTCTGATAAAAAAAAATACAGAAAAACAAGAGTAGCTTCTACGGTAATATGTACGTTAATTGATGGTAGTTTTGTGGTTATATTTGAGCTCAATACTATATCTAGTAGAAAAATCAAGTATAAAAGTTAATGATATGTTTGAGTTAATATATTAAATAGTTTGGATGCTGCTGTGATTACAGCTCATTTCTACAAGTGTTTTACTATAAATACAAGCTTAAAAGCCTGTAAACGAGTTTTATTTCTTATTTTTTTACAAGAAGTTTCATACTATTGAGGAAGTAAACAGATATTTCTCAAAACTAAAATGGTTTCATTGTTCAACCCAAGAGAAAGTATTAGTGAACCAATTAGAAAGAAGTAGGCCAAATATTATTTGCTTTGTTAAGAAGGTTGATAATCATGAGATACTTTTTCTATTCATACTTGCTTGTTAGCAGCCATTATTGACACTGGCCTTGCGGAACTGTTCTCGAATAGTTGGCAGACAAAATAATTCAAACATAACAAACAATAAAAGAGATTCCTGCTTTAATTATTTCATGTAGTTGAAAGAGATTCCTACTTTAATTATTTCATGTTTTAAAAGAGATTCCTACTTTAATTATTTCATGTAGTTAAAAGAGATTCCTACTTTAATTATTTCATGTAGTTAAAAGAGATTACTACTTTAATTATTTCATGTAGTTGATATTCCAACTATTGGGCCATATTTAAATGTTCTTATTCTATCCTTACACAGAGTTCTTTGTTCTACACTTGATGTATTTTTGACAGGGCTATAACAAATCAATAGACATAGTAATAGATAAAGATATACCGTATAAAAATATGTGACACCCACAGGTAACCATGGAAACATGGTAAAGAACGACCAAGGAGTCACAAGAGAAAACAGAGTTATATTTTAATTTAGTCAAGCATAAAGGTAATGAAGATACATCCTAATGTTTAAAAATAGCCATTTTAACTATTTAGGTATGAGTTTTGGTGTTCATTTTTGTAAATAGTAACACAATACAAATGCTTAAGTTAAGCTATTTTTTCATTTTACAACTTAATTTTGAGGATATATTATTTTCACATTCTCTCTTACTGACACACACACACACACACACACACACACACAATATTCTTTCATTCTCTCTCACATTTTATACCTCTTTCTCACACTCTCTACCCTCACATACACACACTATTATACTCTCGCAAACGCACTCTCTTGAACTCTCTCTCACAAATGCTCACTATCTCTCTCTCAATCTCCTATTTTAAACTCTCTCAAAATCTCTCCCTCTCTCTCTCTATATATATATATATATCTTAAACTCACTCTCTCTCTCAAAATCTCTATATATATATATATATCTTAAACTCACTCTCTCTCAAAATCTCTCCCTCTCTCTCTCTCTCTATATATATATATATATACATCTTAAACTCACTCTCTCTCTCAAAATCTCTCCCTCTCTCTCTCTCTCTATATATATATATATATATCTTAGACTCACTATCTATCTTAAACACTCTTTCTATCGAATTCACTCTCAATTTTCCTCTCTATCTCCCTCTCTCAAACTCTGATCTCTAAATCTCTCTTTCATTCTAATCCGATAAGCCCGTTTGCGGTAATAGAAATTGCTGAACAGATTTTGACATAAGATCTCTAATTTTAAATGTTAGGGATCTAGGATGTCGGGAAAAATAGTCTCCAATAAAATGCCGACGTTATCAGAGAATGGTCAGATTTTCATTCCTTATTTACATCACCATGGAAACCCTGCTTTGTGCATAAGCTTATATAATTTATGTAGATAACATATTTCTGTCTCGTTACAAATAATACCAACTCAACTATTACATATATATATATATATATCATTGTTGATTTTTATCCTTCCACTTCTTTGTCTTTGAATGTTTATGTTGGGTAGAGTAGTGATCGAAATACACAATATGTATAAACTATTGTTAACACAATTTATAACACACCGGTACAGCGCTTAGCTGGAGCATCACTAACAGTTTATTATTTGAAAAAGCCTTTTAAGACTAAATTCATGAGACATCTGTCGGCGTTACAGTGAACTACAAATGTAAACAAACAATAACGTTTTGACGGTAATAATTGAACTCCAACACTTCCCCTCAATTTTGAGTCCAAAAGATCAATAGGTAACAATCAAGCACGTAAACCCAATTCGTTGACACACTTCTCGTGCTTGGCTCCAGGAAGAGGTTTTGTTAAGATGTCAGCTACCATAGCCTCAGTGGAAAGATATTCAAGCCTTAGTGGGTGATCTTGGAGAGCTTGACGAATAAAATGAAATTTTATGTCTATATGTTTTGATCTTGAGTGGAAGACAGGGTTATGTGCCAATTTCCCAGCTGATTGATTATCATTGAAAATAATGATGTTCGACAACTCCTTTAAACTAAGTTCTCGTACGAAGGTCATCAGGAAGATTGCTTCCTTTGCAGCTTCGGTGAGACTCATATATTCTGCCTCGGTTGAAGATAAAGCAACGGTTCTTTGCTTTCTTGAGCACCATGATACCGCCGCTCCAGACAAAGTGAAAGTGTAACCTGTATAGGACTTTCTGTCAGTGTCACAGTTTCCCCAGTCGGCGTCTGCGAAGCCAGAAATGCCTTCATTATCCCTGGAGTAAACCAACTTCTTGTCAATGGTTCCTTGTAGATATCTTAGCACACGCTTGGCGGCTTGCCAGTGAGTTGAGGTGTGACAATTATTATATTGACTCAGCATGTTGACTGCGTAAGCGATGTCAGGACGGGTACCGATGGCGATGTACATGAGGGCTCCAATCAACTCTCTGAATGGATATTGCTTTGTTTCTTCTGTGTTAGTGGAGGAAGAATCAAACTTGACCCCGGTTGATATCGGTGTCTTCGCTGGTTTGCAGTCATCCATCCCGAACTTATGTAAGACATCCCTGATGTAGCCACTCTGACATAACGTGACTTTGTCCTTGGATTGGTTCACTTCAATTCCTAAGCAATGATTTATAGCTCCAAGGTCCTTTACATCAAATTTGTTTGACAGTTCACCTTTAATGTCTTTGGTTCGCTCTGGGTTTCCAGAAGCGATCACGATGTCATCAACATAGATGAGCACATAGACTGGTTGTTTACTTCGACTATCGACGTACACGCATGGGTCAGAGTTTGTGGGCTGCAACCCGATGGATTCTAAGGTAGCACTTAATTTAGCGTGCCACTGTCGACCAGCTTGACGGAGCCCGTAAATGGCCTTCCGAAGTTTGCAGACTTTGTTACCGGATTTCAGTTTATGAAGCATGTCTTTTGCTTTCTCAACAATGCTGTCATCATTTTCAGTCCTAATCATCTTTTGTAGTGCCTCGACAAGCAAGTCCGGCTGTTCCATGAATGTTAGTGTGTCGATGTCACCATTCAGATAGGCCGTTGTAATGTCAAGCTGTGAGACTTTTAAGTTGAGCTTAGCTGACAATGCCATGAGTAATCGAAATGATTCGATCCTGGCAACTGGAGCAAAAGTGTCCACAAAGTCGATTCCTGGTCTTTGGGCAAAGCCTCTTGCGACCACCCTTGCTTTCCTTCGAAGTAACGTTCCATCAGGTTTATACTTGTTTCGGAGAACCGCCCTACAGTCAATCACTCTATTGTTGGTCGGCCTATCAACGATTTCCCAAGTGTCGTTGGCGACCAAGCATCTGATCTCAGAATAGATTGCTTCGAACCATTCCTCGCTATCTGGCCCCTTCATGGCACTGTCGATGTGAATCTCTGAGGCATTCATCGCAACTGGGGCATTATGAAACGATCCATCTTCCATGTTACTTTGAACATTGTTATGCTCCATAGTTTGAGATGATGCAGTGCTTGAATGCCCAGTATCTTTATCGTATGGCGGATCATTGTTGAGAGCAAGTTTCTGGTCGGCCCGGTTGGCCGCAGGCTGGTATATTTTAGTGGGGCGACCCCTTCTTCCGGTACGCATTAACTTTGGTCTGCCGGGTTCTCGCTCGACCAGCATGTCGGATTCAGTGCCTGTGGCACCTTGATGAGCTTGTCGCTCTCCAACGTCGAGCATGGGGTCATCAGTCACCTCGAATCCATGAAATGGTTCATCATCTTCCAGAGCGTTCGGACTGATCTCTACGTCCTTTTGCGAGGACTCTTCTTCACTGAAACCTCCTCCTTCATATTGACGAGATATTTCTTCTTCTTGAAGAAAGTCTCCAGATGTGTGTTCGGGCCCGGGCTTGGCACAGAATCTTATGTCCCTGGAGACACGGATTTTTCGTTCACTTGGTAGCCATACCCGGTAGGCCTTGGAACAGTCAGAGTAGCCAACAAAGACCCCTTTCTTTCCTTTGGGCTCGAACTTTCCTTTATTGGGAGACTTGTCGAGGATGATGGCTTTCTCTCCAAATATACGAAGATGCGAGATATTCGGCAGTCTTCCCAACCATCTTTCGTATGGAGTTCCTTCAGACAACCCTTTTGTTGTGCATCGATTTCGGATGTGGTTGGCTGTCGCTATGGCTTCGGCCCAAAAGGACAGTGGCATTCCAGACTCTAATAGCATGCACCTAGCAGCCTCAACCAGAGTGCGGTTCTTCCTTTCTGCGACACCGTTCTGTTGTGGGGTGTGCGGAGTTGTTAGACGTCGTTGGATGCCTGCACGTTTGAGGATGGAATCCATTTTGTCGTTGCAATATTCTTTGCCATTATCCGATTGAAGAGCTTTTATCTTATGCCCTGTTTGATTTTCGGCTAGATTCTTGAACTCAATGAACTTCTCAGTGACCTCTCCCTTGTGACGAAGGAAGTATACTTGACACCATCGACTGTAGTCGTCTATGAAGGTTACAAAATAACGTGCGCCACCTTGAGATGCTTCCCTCATTGGCCCGCAGACATCAGAATGGATTAACTCCAGAAGCTCTTTTGAGGTTACCTCTCGTTTGGTGAAGGGAGTTGATGTTATTTTTCCTTCTAGACAGGTGTGACAATTTTTTAAGTCAGTTGAGTCATTGAATTTTAAACCGATCACACATTGGTTCTTGAGCATATTAACCATGTCCTTCAAGTTCAAATGACCAAGTCGAGCGTGCCAAATTTCTAATTCACTTTTTAGAACTTTTGGTCCTGTGACCGTGCACGCTTGCTGATCGCTTTCACATAAGTAGAATAAGTCACCAATTCTATTCGCAACAACTTTAATGTCACCGTTTATACCTTCTATGAGCGCGCGATCTTTTTCAAATGTCACCTTGTTGTTGTTGTCAACAATTTTTGCCACAGAGATGAGGTTCGTTCGGAGGTCGGGTACATATAAGGTGTCTTTCAATGTGATAGAGTCTGTCACACTGTTCGCGGTGGTGATTTGCACGTCACCTTTCGCTTTTACTTGCGTGGCGCTGTCATCGGCAAGTTTAAGATTCCCGTACATTTTCTTCTTGCTCGTGAATGCATGTTCATTGTTGCATAAGTGAGATGTACAACCACTATCAATGCACCAAAGGTTGTTTATATTGCTTGACTTTGTAATTTCTTTGTCAACGAAAAAACAACAATGGGCCTCGTCAGCTTTATTTGCCGTTTGTTCGCTCAACTTCTTTTTAAAGAAACAATCGGCCTCCCTGTGTCCTTTCTTTTTGCAAAAACCGCATTTATAGTTTGGTTGTGGTTTTTGTTTACGTTTCTGTTCGGATCCAGCACTACTGCTCGTACCACCTTTTGGTCGGTTCACGAACTGTTTTCCTGACTTGACAAACATGGCGGAACTTCCATTTTCCGGAGCACGCGCGTTATGTTCTTCCAAAACTTTCACTTTCAACGTTTCAGCGTCAGGTAAATTGTCGCGGGATTCGATTGCACATCGAAAGTTGTCATAACTGCTGGGGAGACTATATAGCAGCATGATCGTCAACAGGTCGCCGTTTATGTCCACTTCCATTGCTTGCAACTTATCCACAGCGTCAAAAAATCCAGAGAGATGTTCAGTCACATCGTCGCCATCTTGCATCTTGTGTTGTGTGAGACGTTTGAGCAATGTTGCTTTGCGAGCAGGCCCCTTTGATGCGTAAATTGATTCTAGTTTGATCCATACATCGCGTGAAGTAACGCATCCCCGAATCTGTTTTAATTCAGATGGATTGATGGACAGGATCAAATCAGCTTTTGCCTTCCGATCGGCCGCTAACCAAGCCTTGTGTGCAGTTTGCGCGGCAACAAGCACCGCGTTTTCGCCAACCACTTCGGGTTGTTGTATTTCTCCTGACACATATCCCCATGTATCATTTTTTATTAACAAGGCTTCGGCTTGTATTTTCCATGTATCGTAGTTGTCGCGTGACAACATCTCGAGTCGTGTTGAATGCGTCGCGTTCGCGTGCGCCATTTTCTTAGGCTAACAAATCGTTCAACTTAATAATTGAACTCCAACAGTTTACCTCTGTTCTTATGTATAATTTGATAAGCACTTTTCCGGTAAGTGAAATTGAGAGAAAATGATTGAACTGATGCTGACAAATGTCCACTCATTTTAAATGTTATGGGTCTGGGATGTCGGCAAAAATAGTAGCTTAAAACCAAACCCCAAATTTCCTAACAAATTTTCCATCTTTCCATTCTGTGTACGCAAGGGCCCAGTTGTACAATCATTATTTGTGTGCATCACCATGGAAACCATGATTTGTGTATAGCTGTAGATGGATATATAAAATATTTTTCTTGGGTTAAAAGTGCTAACTAATATTTATTTGAGTGTTTTGGTGCCACAAATAGATATAGAGCTGGAAAAGGGGTCGTTTTAAAATTCTCATAATGGTTCAAAGGGGGCAAATATAGCCTTTGACGAGTAAACTAATGGCTAGAAAGTCGAGTGAATGCTTTTTATAAAGATCTTTTCCCAATTTCCCAATAAAAAGTTTAGAATACATTTTAGTTCAATAATCTGCAACGATCCACTAGTAATGAAGTGTTAAAAAATGTTGTATTTTAATATTTTCTGAAAAAAAAGAAGACAAAGCATGAGAATGTTTATAAAATGACCTTTCATAAATTTTTTTTTACAAAAAATATAAGGTTTCTAATCTTATAAGGACAAACCATTCATCTCAATTTCGTCATAGACCGTATTTTTAAATAAAAAAAATTCCTTAAAAAATGAAGTGTTCAAAGAAGTCTGCAACATGTCTCAGCACTTTTGTAGGAAGCCCAATTAAGAAACCAATCATTCTTGAGTTGTACCGGGCAAATACAAATAGAAACGAAAGTAGAATGGAGATGCTGTTGGCCCTATAATCATTTCCAGTTTTTTTCTGTTCCTACTCACCACACCCTAACAATAATCATTCATAGTTTTGAAAGTGAGACAAAATGTAGCCTCAATTTAATAACAATTGCATTGAAAACAAAAATTATGATAGAATGTTATAACATTAAAATGGGTATTATATTCAATAACTAAAAGGTAAGGGTGGGCAACCCTTTCACCAATCATGACAAATGGTGACACAATATTGAACTTGAGATTTAGATTGATATCAACGTTTCATGATCGCTTGAACCTGAAAAAGTGGTTTTTACAATGCTGTTTGTATCTTAGCCTGGAGCCTAAACCATTTTACTGATAGGGCTAAGATATGATATTAAGATTTTTCATAAGGTATCCATAGGAGTGTTTAGTGGAATTAGCTTAAGGGCAAAAAGAGGAAAAGCAATTTTCTTGAAATCGGTTCATATAATTTTGGTTAAAATTCATATGTAGGCACAGTTTAATTTTACAAACAAAATGGCATAGCTCATTTTTATGATACATCATTGCAAAGTTGAGTGATGATTAAAAATCAAAAGCTTTTATTTGAAATATATTTTTATGAGACCAACACTTTTAGAGCTATTAACAATTTTTTTTTTTAAAATGAAGGTCTGGGAAATGGGGGATTTGGAAATTTACAGAAAAGTATACACACCAGTTAATGAGAAAAGTCTTTATATTAGAAACTCTTTAATGGGGGCTAGGAAATGAGAATACCTCGGAACTACTAGGAATAATAAAATACTTCTAATGGAGATAGAAAATGACAGTTTTTTTAGGTTATTAGAAAACCTAAAGATGAACAATCAGCACAAATAAATATTATCAAAAAGGGTGTGAATTAGTGTAGCGATTACATAATTATTATAAAATGTTTAAAAATGAGGTGGCCCAATGGCTAAATAATTTTATATATATAAAATATAATATTTTATATATATAATATAATAATATATAAAATAATAAGATAATAGTTAGGCCGTAGTTTTTCTCACACAATAATTATAATATGTGTATATAAACACACACACACATATTATAATTATTGTGTGAGAAAAACTAAAAAAACTAGAGCCTAACTAGTGGCAACAGAGCAATTAAAATAAAAGTAATCTGCTGACATGGAGTGATGAGCTCTTGTGGGTCTTTTGGTGAACCAAAAGGTTACTTTTTTAAATAGGTTTCTGTAACAAGGACTATTATTTGATTCATGATTTTTTGGGAAACTGTAACAATGAATATTATTTAATTTCACATAACTTACAAGCTATGGATAAAAACAAAAAATTAACTTTTTTTTTCATTACTTTAGTATCCATTTTATCACTAGAGCTGTTGTTAAACAACTAGTTTTCTTATATTTTTCCACTAGATTAGTCAAGGATTTTAAATCACATAAATACCAAGCAATCTAACAATAATTGGTAAAACATAAATAAATAATGCAAGGTTTTGTTTTACATATTATGCACAAGTATAATGCTAAATAAATATGAAGAAATACAAAAACAAAACAACCATACTTTTTACTTCTGTAAAATTTAATAACTATTATTTTAAGCATAAAAAATATAAATATGTACATAGCTTAGGTTATGAAAACATTCTTTGTTGCACTTTTTATTGCATGAGTGATTTATATAATTACATTTTGAAACGCTCCATAATGCAACATTTAGAATAGAAAATAAATTATGAAGTATCCATTATATTTGTTAAATAATACTAATAAATAAATATATGGACGATATGTTAAGATTCACTTTAGTTCTAGATAACCATTTAAAATGTGTGATTAAAGAACGAATATAAGAAAGAAACATTTTTTTACTGATATAATTGTGTTTATTTAAATTCTATGGCAGTGGTCAGCTATGTTTGTCTTATATAAAACACACCATAGCCAATAAAAAACATAATTAATTAATTATAGTTATTTAGATTTATATAAACAAATAATGCTCAAAAATTGAAAATGCTAAAAATTCTGTTCTATTTAGGTAGTGAGCATAAAAGAGTGTCTGGTACTAAGGGTGCAGTGTCTTTTTGTAGCAGTTGGTAGCACTGGGTGGAATTTCAAAAGTGGGGAAGTTACCGTAGTTCATAAGGTGTGATATTCAGTGTTACATGCAACTATATCAAACCAATGCAGCAAATCTTGTTGGTAAACAAAGTGTTTTGAGATCTATATATGAAAAATCTCAAGTTGCCATCACAGGATGCTGTTGAAATGATGATACATGTTGAGTTTCTTGTTGGTTGATCTCTTTTTTATCAGTATTCAATCTGATTGAAGCAGTTTTGAGTTCATCATCATGTTGCGAATTGGTTCCGTCATTAAGTTTAGAATCCACAGCCACAATAGCAACAGACTTTTTCTGCTCACCCAACTGTGAAACAAATATGATAAACAATAAACAACAAAACAAATTACATCTTAAGCAACAACTGATTTATGATAGTTAGAAAATCAGCTATAACCAACTGGCAGATTTAACTAGTGTTTTATGTCCAACAAGTCTGGATGGTGAGGTTTAAATACCAGCTGATATGTTGGTAATACTGTAAAATACATAGTGGCAGTTTGGTTAACCTGAATGTTGGGTGTGACCTTCAGTGTTCAGATTTGTTGGAAGTAACATGTAATGAAGTAAACAATAAAGTGTATCAATTCAGAACATACGAGTCCTATTTCAAATCTTGTATTCCGACCATAACACTGAATAGGAACTCTAAATGTTTAGACCTCTGCGTATTTTTGGCCCCCCTCCGACCAAACAAGTGCTGGTGCACATCTTTCAAACTGATCTGACCTGTGAATAGTCCAAATAAGCAGCACCAAAAAAAAAAGGTAACAAAGTAATTACATTTGAAGTAATTAACATATTAAAAGGATTATTGTTTGACAAATTTAAGCAAAAACAAATATTTTGGAAGGCAAAAGTTTTTAAAATAAGACTTTATTATCATAATTAAAAGTAAATAAAAATACTGTCCCAACCAACCTTAGAGGTATTTGCTGATGGTATGTTTGTCTTGCTCATCTATTAATGTAAATATAATGGAAGTAGACCATCAATTGTCAGCAATAACAACATTTAGTTCCAAACAACACCAGATTTTAAACAAAATACACAATATGTTTAACTCGTTCAGTGCCAAGTAGCTTGTTTCACACATGTTAAAACCATAATTATTGTGAACCAAAAGGACCTAAATGCTGTTGATTGGTCCAGGTACAAGACCGTTAAGGAGTAGCAGACCTGGCCTGCTTCTGTTAGTTGAATACGATAGTCTTTTGTCTAGATTAAGAAAGCTTCGATGTTTTTATCGTCTTAGTGGTGAAGGCTAGATTTTTTTTAGTGCCACGTCTTACTACCTGTTTAGGTTACGAACATGCATATGTATTGATTACACCAATGTGTTGGAGACGAGGAAGGTTGAATTTAGGGAGAAGTATACCCGCATATGTGTGGAGGGAGAGTGAAAAACCATTCAGGAAAAAAATTCTAAATACACCCGCCCAAGATTTGAACCTCGATCTCCCTGTCATCAGCAGTCTTTGTCATCTTTATATTTTGGACATAATAGAAACTTTAAATTGTTGAATCAAAGTATTACAGTTAACTATGGCATTTAATGTGATTATATTCCGCATCAATGAACACAAATTAATTTTTATAAAGATGTCAAATTCCTCTAGAACCTCACCGACCTCCTGTTTCTGAAGGTTCTTTGCAGTCGGGAATTTGTCAACATAGCGTACATCTAGTTCGAGAATTTCTTCATCACTGGAGTCTAGTAGTGGATGGGTATCCTCTCTCCCCCAACCTCGCATACAGCAACACTCGAGCCAGCATCGCCAACCTAACAATAATAATTTTACAATGAATGACAAGAATCATTAATCACGGGGAATGAAACACATCATTATGTAATTTCCTCTACTCCCCATTATCTCCATCCCCTTTTAAACCAAATGTCTTCCTTGGGAAACACTCATTTAGAGGTATGTCAACATAAATATATTACTAGTCCAAAAATAAGTTTATATACTCAGCTGCTGTAAAAATCCATAAAAATAACCGTGTTAGTCATTCCGTGGTAATTTATTTAAAAGAGAAAAGTATTTTAACACTCTTAATGCTAATAGTTTATTCTGTATATGAGAACTGACACATTAAGCCAAGGGTCATAAGTTCAATTCCTGTGTCCAGGTGTTATTTTTCAAATTAATGAATATTATGTTTGCTTCTGCTATATCAGTAACTAAAGATGATTTTCATCTTCTAAGCTTTGCTAGTCATGTAAGCTTAACTGTACAAGCAGTTGATTACATCCACCCCCTTAATTATTTAGCATAATATATATATTTAACAAAAACTATTATTTGTAATAAAACACAAGCAATTAAAGAACATATTAAAGCTAGATATATTGCTATTTTGACTTGTGCCATCTTCCCAGTCTGGACATACTTCATGTGAATAAGAATAACCTTTTTACTATAACAGTTGTTATTGTTCAGACATAAATAGTCTATAGCTTTCTAAACTGATATAAAGAATTACCAAGGTGGTTTATCAATACCTATCTGCAAATTATTTTCTGTGCCTCAACAAAGAACAACCCAATAAATGTTTAAATCTAACAAGATGTGGCTCAAAAAGTCTTAGAATAGCACATTATTGATAATTTTTACTCATGTGGATAAAGCAAAAACCTAAAGCAGCAAACTATTTGCTAATAATTGCAAGGTTTTCTTTTACGTAACTATGGAGAGAAATGAATGCTATGCGGAAAAATTTAGCCTATTATCAATGATAAGACAAGGACTTTGATAAGTTTTTTTACTGAACAATTGTCCTCCTAATGTCTTCAAGGGGTGTATAATTAATTATAATAGTGTATACCATTATTTGAATATCATATTAACATGATGATATTGTTGATACATTACTAGACTGTACCTGGCTGTACAACATATCCATTTCGTTCTCGCTGCAACTCTTGAATGAACTCTTCTTCAAGTTGCTGTTGATTCACATGTTCGGACAATGGCTGCTGAATGAAGAGCGTCACTTCATCGTCTGTGGCTTCACCAAAGTTAGTCTGAGGAAACAGGTTCAAGAACTTGTTTTTTAAAGAGAAGACTACCTGTTTGGGCTCCACTCAAAGAAAACCAACTAAAGAATATTGAGTTATATATTAATTCATACTAATTTATATAAATACATGTATTGTGTGTTTATTTTAATGTCCCATCAATAAAGTGATTTTTTTAATTATATATGATTGCTGTACCACCAACTTTATTTATTATTATTGTTTGAGATATTTAATGTGTACTTTCTGAACCAACTGATTATATCACCACACAAGAATTTCTTAGAGCGAGAGCAAAAGAGCCTACATATATTGCTGGGAAAGGTATTTTACTATACCTTCCAGGGTTCTTTTACATGCCACAATCAAAATGGGATTGGCAGCCATACTTCTCCCTCCAAAGGAAGTTGTGATACAGATTTTTATCACTCAAGAAAAAATCTGTTGACCTTGGCTGGGTTTGAGCCCATGGACATCTGGTCTTGAGGCGAACACCAAGACCAGCGAGGTCGACACCACCCACTTTATTTATTACTAAAGACATTTTTAGTAAAAGTTTGTAAAAATATTTTTTTTTCTCTTCATATTGTGCATTTGTGAGCAGTTACCTATGGTTAGATACTGAAAAAAGCACTCATGATTTTAAAGACATAGAAACACCCCTTACACTACTGCAACCCCAAAAGTCACAGTTAGGGACGGGTTCTCAAATCACTCAATTCCTTAAGAATACTAGAGATTCGATGAGTTGAGAACATTTTGGATTCAAGACTTAAATTCTTAAGGATTTTTTTTTCAATATGTCAAATGAAATTTGTTTTTGAGCTTTAATATGGTTTATTGGTGGTTTAAAATCAATTATAATTATAGGATGAACACAACAACCAGGCCTCAGACCAATAATTTAACACTTAACTGAATTTACGAATGTTATAGTGAATGGCTTATAAGTAAGAATGTTTACATTTGGTTAAAAAATTTTATTTTCTATTATTCTATTCTATTTATATTTTCTCTTATGTTCATAATTTTTTCAAAGATTCAAATTTGGATTTGAGATTCAAAGGTAAATTGGAGATCCGGAATGATAAAATAGTGGATTCAAGCCAAATCTAGTAACAGATACCAGAAATATGAATGGATGTGAGTAAAGCTAATAATTTTATAGCACTAAGATCCAGTGCAATAGTCATCAAATCAACTCTTAGAAAATTACTGCATTCTACACGACAAGATATACAAACTCACCTGTTTATGTTCAGTAGACTGTGTGTGTGCATTTTCTTCCATCATCACGAATAAGTAAATAGTCTCTTAAACAGGCACATTCTCCCTAAAGTTTACACTTAAAAAATAAACAAAAACTGAACAATACACAGTACACAGCGTATACAACTAAACACAAACATTAATTTATGGAGATACAAAGATATGCCAAAAAATTACAGATGATTTTATCTTAAAACCGAAGTAAAAAGATATAAACTGTTTACTCATTTGTTATCTCATAACCGCTACTATCAGAAAATTATTAGTTAATATAACTCTACGAATCATCCCAGAGATATTAAGATATTAAGGTATTTAGATTCCCGCTAGGTAAATTACTCTAAACAAACATTGTATAAGCAACCATCACAAGTGCATGTCATGGCTATTGGTATTAATTCAGGCTCATGTACTATTAGGATATGTCTAGCATTATTAATAACACATTATAATGACAAAAATAATGTTTGGAAAAAATTAGCAAATTTAGAAAAATTGAACCTGAATGTACGACAACAAAACAAAAACTATAACTTTAATATTAACTAATGTTGTTAGATTGAAAATTTTCGGTTTGTTGTAAGATACTTGCAAAAACTTGTATGAATTTAAACATAACATTACTTTTAAAAAATATCACCAAATAAATAAATATTTGGCGAAAAACTGAGTTTTTACAAATTAAAAAAATAAATAAAAACTATAAGTGTCTATTGCCATTGAATCACATCGAAATAAGTTCAATATAATAGAATATAACACAATTCAATGATTAAGCTAAGGCTAATAGTGAATCTAATTTTTTTTTCTAAACATATTTGAATGCTAAATGTACTATTTTCAATTATATACATTTTTTAATAAATAATATTTTGAAAACCTGTACATTTGAGCCCTTAAGGCAAAAGTACACAGTTTATCGGTTTAAGAGAAAATAAGTTATTGTACGATTGCTAATTTAGAATATGTGTATCACATACTAATTAAATCCTTAAATGAATGTTTTCTATTAACTGTGGCAAGTTTGCCAGACATTTACCTCCAAGGAGATCCTGTGTTACAAACCATACTGTGTTTTTCCATGACTTTGATTTATGTTATCTCACAAATAAGCTGATAATGAGGGACAATAAATACTGTACTCCTATAGATAACACGAGCTTACTGGAACTGACTCAACATGTGTTCAATGGTCAATGATAAGTTCAACCACAATAATATTACTTTAAGACAGCGGTTCCTAAACGTGGTGGGTTATGTGCCAGGAAGTTTAGGGGTACCCAAAGTTATTCGAATAATGGTGGGAAGAGCTACATTTGTCAGCAGTCTAAAACAAAATATCAGTCAAAATTTGTGATATTAACTCAATGATATGGCAACGGGTGGTTCAAGTTTTATTTTATATTTGACCCTGAGAAAATAGTTTTAATTTCAAACATTAAATAGTTTTATAGTTATTGATAAATTAAATGTGTTAGTTTTTATTCTAACGTTTGCTTTTTGGATGTAAAAATAAATTTCTCCTTATTATAACACTGTTTTTATAATCCCAATATTGGGCCATTTATTTTTCGTTGCAACAAATAAATTAGAAATAACTACCAATGTGGTAATTGAACATTTTGCTAAAATTCATGGAAATGGCACAATTTATGAAAATGGACTGCCAAGAGGTGCTAAAGTGAAAAAAGGTTGGGAACCGCTGCTCTAAGAAATAACTATTGATCAGAAAAAATACAAAACTCATCAAAACTAACCATTTTACAAAAATGATTTTTTTTATTTTGTGTTGTGCGTTTTTAAACCAACTAAAATTTGTTAATCTTATAGCTCAATGTATTAAAAAAAAGTTAGTGTATGAAACATATACATTAATTTAAAATTATAAATCCTGTGAGTTTAGCGGGTTCAAATTTTATGTCTCAGTGCCATTTTGTAATTTTATCTAATATAACTATAAATTCAATATTGTGCCCAAATAGACACCATTCATAAAATAAGAACATAAGAAAAATAAGAAGTGGTCATTTTCCTATCCAATACTCTAATAACCAAATCCTAATGACCTCATTGTGTTGATGGGCCTGTAAAACCTAATATAATAACAAAAACTTTAAAGTTTTTATCATAACCATGTTAAAGTTGCCATATGAGAAACAATATTTTTTAATCTATGACCGTGACTGGTAGTACTGTAGGACACACACACGCGCACGCACATGCACACACACACACACACACACCAAAGTGTTGCTACCAACTAAAAGTGTCTAAAATATTATCAATAGTAAGCTTTTCATTCTAATCTCAAGAAACATATATGAGTGACTTAAATAGATAAGGGAAATTAGAGTTTTCTTTTTGTATGACAAAAGCGAGAGTAATATCTGTAAAAATGAAATAGAGACTCCATTTAAATCTTGATAGCAATACAAATTATGAATTAAAATATTTAAAATGAGGGCGATAAAGGCTCAATTCCAGGTTTAGAAATGATAACCGAAAAAGTTAAATTAAAAAAACAAATTATACTACTATAAAGCCACATGGCTGACTCACTCATTGACATTAATGTTTACCCAATTTCAGATGAGCTAGAAACTTGAAATTTGGCAAACTTATAGCTTTTAGTCTGTAACCGACGGGAAAATTCCAAAGAGTTAAAATTTTTAACCCCGAGAAAAAATTCAAAATGGCGGAGCAACTTTAAAGTTTGTGCGGACCTTTCTTTGGAGGTCTCTTGTGGCTAAACGGCTATGGAATTACATTAGTTTACAGCCACTGGGGGTTTGGGGGTCGAGCCCCTAGCGAGCAAAGCGAGTTCCTATATAAAACTATAGTAAACTTGACTATGAGAAAAAGGTGAGTCAATTTAACTTGGACTATATGACATTGTCCTAAATATTTGGGCATCTACCTGATGCCCTATGCTGTGTGGCCATGATCCAGATGGTCTTACCTTTTAGATAAGAAAAAGGTGGAGATAAGGTAATTTATAGTTTTATTCCATGACCTGGTTGGGTCCTAGACTGAGTCTAGTCTCTAATCTATCTATTGTTGTACTTTGGTGTGGTGCTCAAAACTTGGGTATGCTACTGGCCCAGAGCAGTGGCCATCATGGCATTATTTGGTCCGGCCCCCTTGAATTAATTAATGTTTAACTGTTTGCAATTGTTACAGTCTGTTTCCAGACTTATATTGAAATTTAATGACCTGACAGTACTAATGGGGAATAGACAGACCATTGTACCTTTACGGCCTAGATACCTGGTAGCTCGCCACTAACTATTTGTAAAATTATTAATCCTGTTCTACGAACTTAACCTTGGTATTTCTTAACTCATGCTAGCTAGCCCGTTTAACTACCAACGTTGTAACTTGGTAAACTATGACTTTCTAGAATTAGCTATCATTCAACTATTGCTATTTTATATGCTTATTAGGTTATTCTAGTAGCCGTATGGCTGGAGTGCTGTTATGTATGGTTGCATAACTTTAAATCTATAGTTACTTTCAATTTAAATAGCTGTTGTTTTCAGGGAGAAGCACCTTCGTTTATAATGTGCGGTTGTTCTACTTTAGCGAGATACACCCTTTTCTAATAAAGACTCAACCATACTTGTCTTGGATGTGAGTAAATTGAGGTGCTTCAGACCCAATGCTCCTGACAGGGACACCAATGTCTAAAGTAAATGATATGATTCCAGTCAATAAAGAATGGAATGTTTTGTATATGATCACGTCAAACCAATTGTAATACTTTAGTCCATTTTATTAAAATCCAAATAAACTGATTTGTTAAACTTGTATATATATCTCTGGTTTTTTATGCAACCCATCCTTATCTGTATATCTTTGTTACTCTATTCGTTATTTCTTTTCTGTGATAGGAGAATACACATAATCTGATCCTCAGTCATTGAACACTTTAGACAATCGATGGGGGTAGCAAAAAAAGTTTTTAGACTTTATTTTCATCTGATAATTATTTTTTCCTTACTCTGAGCAAAATATATTATATTTGGATCCATATTTTCTGTATCTTCTTCCAAATATAATATAATAATCCCCATAGAGTTAAAAGAGGATTTCCTGATCGAGGGATATCCATGAAAAACAAGGAACTTTTGGGGGGGTGATTCAATCTTCTCAAGTTATCTGTGGATTATATCATGTCTTTTTGTCATATTGTCTTTTCTTGCATTCAATACATTAAGTGTCGCTCTAATCCTTTTAGCTTTTATGCTAGAAAAGCTGTTTGTTTTAGAGAAAAATTTGCTTTGATGCAATTTTTTTGAAAATCTTTTGTTTAGTTGTTTCTCTTCCCGGTTCTGTCAATTGATTAATTTTTATGAATATTACCAAAATAAACCATTAGTTATGGTCACTTAGCTTAGCCTGAGTGTCTTTCAATCTAGTTTAAGACATCAAAAACAGTTCAAAAACGAAAAATATTTCTGTCATATCAATTAATGTCTGCCTAATGATGAAGAAAATAAATAAATGCGACTCCTATTTAAATAAAAATTGTATTTCAAAGTTACCTGGAATAGGTGCATTTAATAAAACATAAGCTTGATGAATTGTACAACTTTTTAAGTTAGAAATTTAAAAAAAAAAGTGATGGAAAGTATATTTAAATAAAAAAAGGTTAAAATGTTACTGATTATAATCCTTAAGAATAGGCCTAAATTAAGACAATAATCATCCACAAAATGTTACTATCTCGAGTGAGTAATCAGTGTAAACAGAATAACTAACCACTCTTTAAATGCTTAACAATTAGTTATTCACTTTAACACAGTATGAGGGGTGTTTTTAATTAAGAATAGTTTTGCAATAAAATAGTAACTATTAAATATTTTTGGGTATTTTTAAAAATCAAATTCACCATACCCTTAGCTACTTTTCAACATAGTTTCCATTGTTATCTAAACAGATTTTGTATCATGAGAAGTTTTTGTAGACCCTCATCATAGAAATCTGCCGCAAGTGAGGAAAGCCAAAACTTGGTGGATTTTGAGCTATTAATAACACCATCCTGGAGGCCAACTTTGAAATTAATTGTGGCAAATTCATAACATGCCGGGTCCCAGAGTTTCAAATAGAAACTAATAGACATGATAGACAAAAAATCATTTATCAGTGGAACAAAGCCTTAAAGCCAACTTTTTTCTAATTAAATTTTAAATATTTTCACCTAGGCTAAAATTGAACATTTTTAAAGATACGAGATCTAAAGCATTCAGACCATCCCTACTAAAATAGTCTAAATATGAGCTAGAAATTTTTTAAACTATAATTCCCTACATTGAAAGTCTGGCAATTCAATGTGATGGCCATTTTCCCTTGTGTATGATTTTAAAAGCTCACACTTTTGTTTTCTAAGGTCTGAATGAAGGGGAAAAAAAGTGCCACTAATTTTCTGGTCACTTGGGTATAGAGATAGATGTCCAACATATATTCAGGTTCTTCGATTTAAGTACACATCGGGGACTACATCTTGGGGGATCAGGAAGTATAAGATTGGTTTGAAATGGAATAATGTGCTTAGTAGCTTTCAGAATGGGGGATAGAAATAGAATACGAGATACCAAACATAAAGGAAACTTAATTCGATTCTCTCACTCATTATATTGATGCAATAAAAAANCAAAAGGTTGTCTCAAATGAAGAATTAGGGAAATTCATAAATAAAACAAGAAACTTGGTTTGGAATAGTTTTTTTTTCAATCGTGGACTTATTTTTTGTTTACAATTCCACAAGTACCAAACAAGTGTACAAAACAAATCTACCAATCGTCAGAAACACATTTCACAGAGGAAAAAGTACATCGTCTTCTTTTGTTCAGCGTTTTCGTCTAGTTTTATTTTATAATAAAGGCAGTGTTCTTTTATTAACAGAAAAAAAATCTTTCAAATTTTCAAAAAGCCAAGTATAAATGTGTACAACACACCATACTTTGATAATTATTCTAGAATTTGAAGATCATGTAATGCAAGATAGTTTAGTTATAGTGTGTTCATTTAAATTTCAGCCAATACTGGTAATTTGAAAGTTACTTAACATGTTATTCCCTCATTAATAATAGTGTAAGCTATGTGTCACATTAACACTTTGATATTGTTATTATACAATATAATTTGTAATAAAACGATAGAATATTAGGCAAATGGTAGAGGACAAATAAAAGTAAAATAACTAACAATACTTACACATGCTTCTATAACTATGTATTGATAGGTCCTTTTGACTGTGTTCACTTGTTTACTTAAATATGTCGATGCTATTGTAGCATTTTCCTCAGGAAATTGCAGTATACTACTACTACCACTACCACTACTACTACTAGACGAGTGAACACAGTCAAAAGGACCTATCAATACATAGTTATAGAAGCGTGTGTAAATATTATTAGTTATTTTACTTTTATTTGTCCTCTAGCATTTTCCTAATATTCTCTCATTTTATTTATTACAAATTGTTTTTGCTCAATGTACTTTATTTCATACATAGATTATAAAATAGGTAAATTGATAAAAACAAAGAAAGATAAACTAATGGGGGGTCTAATAAAATCTGATTTGTTTTAAGAAACACTGTAGATAGAAACCAATACATAATGGTGAAATATCTAACTTTTATTCCATTCTTATAATATATTATCTTTTATAGTATAAATGGTCTTGAGATACGCTTTTTTAACTCTATTTGGAGTCGGTTAGTGTCTGTATTAAGGGTTTTTATTATCTGTGTCCCTCTTTGTGTTTGATAATAACTAGAGATGGGTCGAATCCACTATTTCTCGAATTCGAATCATAGCATTTATTTCAATCATGCTTTCAATTTTAATACCCCAACCATCCCTCACTAAATAATGGTTAAAATACAGCCAAATTAAACAATCTAGACTCATATTATTGTTTGGAAATCAAATTAATCAAAATTTGAGTCTTTTTTAGTTAGTTTTAATTGTGTTGATCAAATGAGTTAAGTTTCTAAAAAAACATGTGAAATAAACAAACAGATTAGGCCTAGGCTGTATCTGAATAGTCTACTTATGAGGCGTTGCATTGGCTTGTGCCCTTGATAACTGCATTGTCAATCACATGACCAAGTGTAGACCTGTCTGAATAGTCACGAACGATACCTATGCAGTCTTATCGAGATCCTGGTAACCATTGATACCAAAGGTTACCAGCCATGCACTGTTCTCACGAGGTCGGTTGCGGTGTTTGACCGGCAATTGTTTTAGTATTATCGTTTTGTTTGCTAGAGCACTGACTTATGTTTTCCACCATTTTAAATAAGGTTGTTGCTGTTCGAATAGTTTGATGCAGTCTTCCCTATGAACAGCGCGAGACGTGTAAAATCATCAAAACTGCATCAAGTCTAAAACTCTGATCCGACTACGGAGCCTTGGACCATTCGGATATAGCCCTGGTTACCTTTTGATCAACTTTAATCATCATTGAAGGATTATAATTTATTTTAATAAGAAAACAAAAATACAAACAGATTAAAAAAAGACTAAAACAACACGCTTAACAATTAAAAAAACACACATTGGAAATAGTGAACTTAATAATGCATATGAATTATTATTATTCTCTTTTATATCTATTATCTAGCTTTGTGTAGAAAACAAGAAATATATTAGATTCTTGCGATGTATCGATTTCTGAGAATACATTCCATTTAAAACATGAACATATTTTCGACTCTTGCAATATGTTCATTCCCAAGTTTCAGAAGTGAGCATGCGTTGCAACGATCGAGTCTAAGTTTCCCATAGAGGTGCGAAGGTAGGGTATTAGGCACGTTAGATTTTCTACACCTAACAATTATACTTAGAAAAACAAAGAGATTTCATTCATGCTATCTCTTTTGTCCGACAAATAATAATTACGGATTAAGTTGTGCTTTTCAATTAGGCCTAATTTTTGAATTCAAAATAATTTTGCTTTATCAGTGAGGTGAAAGATTCGACCATCGAATCCAGTAAAACACTGAATCCTCGAATCTTGAATACTTGTCAGGATTCGGTGGATTCAAGTGGCCCATCTCTAAAATAACCATAAGGTTGAAATGTAAGAATAAAGGAAGACTATGTCACCAGTGTGCATTGGATTCTACTCCCATTTTTCCTCACTTATTTTCAATCATTAGTTTATCTTTCCTTATTTATTTTTTGTAAAACCTACAGGTTTAACAAAATAATTTAGCCAATGGGTCTTCTCATTATTAAACATGTTATAGGTATGATGGTTGATGTGAATTTATATCGTTTGTTAAATCCACAGAGTATATTTACAAGGTGGAAAAAATAGCTGATTGGAAAGGTCTTAAGACGAACTTGTATGGTAGTGTTGACACAATGTATAAACAGATATCTGCCATTTTGTTGATATGTCAGTTGGTGAGATGTGCACGCACACACACACAAACACACACACAGGTACACTTGTTAAAACTGTCACACATGTGTTACTTTAAAACCTTTAACTGAACTCGATTAAATTATATTTGTGACATAAGGTTTGCCTCACTGTACTATGTCAACTATCTTTTGATACCCAAACAATTTATTTTACTAATAGAGTTTATGTATAGTTTAACTTGTATTGATAATGTTGAAATTAAATCCATCAGTAGCTTAAGATTTAAACTTACTAAAAATCAAAGACCTTTTACTGAAAGCAAATAAATTTTTAAGGTTACTCTCCCCCCCTCCCGTCATTGTTTTATGTAAAATTTTCTGAATCTACTGATTGAGTAAATAACTACAAATCAAAATCGGTACTCGAGATCAGTCACAGGCAGCTCATTAATAATAAAAATGTTTCTTTTTTAGATCAGCTGACAAGTTGTGGACAATTTTACTTATGCACAATATGTTTGGAAGAAGCAAAGCCCTTTCTCACTCTTTTGTGACTTGAACAGGGATATTTTATTTGTATTTAATAAACTCAAAATTATCTTTACAAATAACATCAGCAATGACATTACAGTTATTATAATTATATCCACCTAAATACAGCCAAATCCATTTTGACACATAATATATTGACTTACAACAAAAATATATATAAATATATATTACAATTAATATTCACATATATGTACATACTAGCATAACAACTAATAATGAGCTTGGAATGAAAAAAAAATAATATATGACTAGCAACTTTTGACTCTTCAATCAATGGCAGTAAGAACGGTTTTAAATAATGAATATCACATGTAGTGTTACGATTTAAAACAAATGATTTTAAATATCATTTATACTAAGAACAATTATAGGTAGTAACCTTCAAAAGAAAAGCAATTAAAGAGGAATGCAAACCCAAATAATGGGAATAATAAGTTTCAAAAACTATTTGATCTGCTCCTGTAAAAGATTGAGTAAAACTTGAGATGACTTCCTTAATTTTGTAGTGCAAAAATAATTCCTTTGAAATAAAATAAGTTAAAAAAAAGTTTATAATAAAGAGCTTCATAGATTATGTTATGCAAATTGTTAATAGCTTTCAAATATATATAAAAACTTAACAATTGCAAAGAAATTTTAACCTTGAAAAATTAATACTTTTTAAGTACAATCAATAATATCTCCGAATCAAGTGTAAAACCGTTTCCAACTTATCAAAAAAATGTAACCAGTTCAACCATAAAAATTAGGCCTTATGATGATTGTTAAACCATTTGATTTACTTTGTTATGTGTCTACACTTCGAAATGAATAAGTTTGGACATTAAAAAATAAAATATAGGGAATAACCAGTTGATGATGCAAACATTAACACCTGTTCTGTAATTGAATAGTTTAATGACTATTTATCGAATGGGAATATTGACCACTCAAGAATTGTTTTAATTGGTTTCCAATTTAATTATATAGATTTGTCAACTTAAAACATGCCATAATTTAATTTATCAGTACAAGTTTCTTTGCTTCTTCCATTATATTAAAAAAAAAGCTGACAGTTATTACACAAATGTTCAAACAACAATAAGACAGCTATTTTGTGACACAAAATATAACATTTTTTGTTGTAAAATTTCAAACACCTGTGCAAACACGGTTACAGCAAATCCATGATAAAAACTATTATCATTTAATAGCACAAAATATAAGAATATTTTTTTTAGTTAACACTTGAATTTGCTTCACTAGGCAATATATTATTAAGGTACACAAATTACACTAATTTAATTTTGAACAGTCACTGATAAGTTTACAGTTGTCGACTATATAAATACAGCACATTTAAGTCACAATCAGACCAACCAGTTTTCAAAATAACTACAAGATACATTATAATATACATTTTATTTTTTAAGCATTATGATGTACAAATATATAAGCATACGTCAAAAGGACAATATTTTTATAGTGTTTTTCCAAACATTTAAAAAAGTGCACTTTCAAGCACTATCATTCGACATGATAATATAAGTTCTTGTCGGAACTCAGCTTTATACACATTTACACGCCAGCAAATGCACATAAAAACACTTGACATTTTTTAATTTTTTTTACAAAGGTCCAGCTCAATTTACATTTACCATTTGAAGATGAGACTTTGCAAACACAATTTTTTTTTAATCAATTTGAGACAATTTTTTGTACCACAATATATTTTTTGGGACACAGGCCAAATTTACCATCAACATCATGTGGCAAAAATACAATGATCAATTTGAACATACTCTTTTATCAACCTTTGTAAATATTTTATTTTAAAGAAGATAAAGCTACAAATTTGAAAAATAAGGGGGGGGAAAAAACCCTTTAAGATGTGGGTAGTGAGGTTTATTTACAGAAAAAAAGTAGTCTAGTTAATAGAAACAAAATAAAATGTTGAAATATTTACTCAACTATAAGAGTGATTTAGTTTTGTGAAAAATTAAAAATACAGATTTTCTATTAATTGTGGCAGTACTATCCAAGAAAAATATTGGAAACTCAGGCATACATCAACAAATAAGCTTCATTTTCCTATTAATTTGACTATAGATGAAATTTAAAAAATTGAAAATACCTATTATGTTTATATGTATATCAAGTGATGTTAACATATTTTATTATAAAAGAAGATTCTTGATTTTTCCTTTAAAATAAATTGTTTTATTTGCTTTTTATAGTATTTTTCTCATTGGATTTGAAACACTTTTTTGTACCTATTTTCCATTAATCATTATATATATATATATATTATTTTGGACTATAAAATTACATATTTTAATGAAAAAATATCATATTAATGCACTTATAAGTTTGTCGAGCATAAGGACATTGTTTAATACATGTGTATTTACAAAAAGGGGTTCATTCATACTTCTTATAGCTGAGTAAATTTGTTTGTATTTAAACATATTTTCTTTTCAAGTCACAACATGAAACATGTATTAGGAATTTAATTCAGAAGATTCTACAATGGAATATAGGAACACATTTTTATCAATACAGTTATTTTGTATCTGAATGCTAGTTTATAGAAAGAGAAAAATTACAGCCCTTTGACGAGACTTGTTTTGAAATGAGAAAAAAATAATAATAAAGGAATATAAACCAAACTCAGTATTTTCAGTTGAATCTTGAAACTTCCTGTTTGGCTGTCATTGATAAGGCAACCACACAAAAATAACAAATACACAATACAAAACAATATATTTGGTTTTATATTTTAATCCATTTTGTCTACGCTAATATAGTTTATAGCCAATCAAAAAAGTAAATGCACCTTTTTAATTTGTTCTAGCAATACACATAATCCCCTATATGGTTAAAGTTTCCCCAATATGTATTTTTATACTTTTTATTTATCACTAACATTTAAAAGAATAGTTCATTTTATGGATGGATGGTTTCTTGAGCAAAACGCAGCAGGAAGAATTAATTACATTTCAATGTAACTGCAAATGGTTTTGTGTTGATAACATTTTGTAATGATATATCTTTTATCATCAGCAATACTCAACAGTTACAGAGTTCATTACTCAATATAAGCTCGTCAATTTTTTGTTTATTAAACTATGAATGTTTCTTAGTTTGTATGTGTTCTAATCAAGTGAGAGTATGTTGAAAATAAAAATAAACATATTTTAAGTAATTGCATTCAAAAGAGAACATGTATAAAAATTATCAAGCTAATATCTGTGTTGATATTTTTTAAATCAGTAAATTTTACCAATAAAAACAGTAAGTTTAAATGAATTGATAAATTATCAATTTAAAAATATATAACATTTAATGTAATTTTGAACATTTAATATTATTATTAATACAATGTTTGCAATAGACTTTTTATTACAACTTGATAGCAGACAGAAATTAATGACTATAAATTGTTTATAAAATACTGTTAAAATGTTAAATAGCGCCTATTAATTTATAAAAGAGAATAAAGTCAGCATAAGAAAGTAATTAATATTTTATTAGTAGATTTTGTTGTTGTAAACAGTCAACTAGATGAAGACAGAGAAGAGTTATTGTATATAATTCTGTGCAGTTTGTTAGAGTAATAATTGAAATAAGGTTGTTCCAATATTAATATTAACTACATTTAGTGGTACTTTCAATAAAATATACTCCATTGACGATAGAAATTACTCTCTGAAAGGTCTTTTTTCCTACCAATATCTTACTATATAATACATTTCTGGTAGGGAAAAAGACCTTTCAGAAAACAATTCCTACGGTGAACGGACTTTACACTAGAATAGCAAGCTTTTATTTGTAAGGTGCTTATAGAAAGGACCATCATTTTAATTATTATTATTCCATTTATTTTTCCAACTAAGAGAATAAAAATAAAGTACACACACACAAAATTAATATGAACACAGTAATTATTAGTTTTTTAAAATACTTTATAAAAATTACTAGGATATTTAAATACATATATTAAAAGATTAACCCAATTTATGTTGAAAGTATGCTAAGTGAATTAAAATAAATAAATTATAAAACTTTTAGTTAAACTCTGTAAAGTACTTTGAAAATGTGCAATAACATTACACAGCCAGCCACTCACCAGTTTCTAGAAAAATCAAGATTCTTTAATGTTTTCCATAAATAAATAAGTACATCTTTCTTGATAACTCTTAGCCCATATGAAGTAATTGGAAGATTTTTTGGTACAACACTGGATAAGAGATAAGGAAACAGTTCCAAGAACATTTGCAATAATTATTTATAGATACAATAAAAACTTGTATTCCCCCCCTGGCCCCCCTTAATCTATGATTGAAAATTATTTGATAAACACTTATCAAAGAGTTCATGATTCCAATGCTGTTTTATTATCTAAAGAAGTTGGTGGTCAATTGTCCAAAATTTTAACGGATGTGTTTCTAAATAAGGTAATTTATTGTTGTCTAGTTTTGATAATGATGCCACTTAAAGACGGAATTGAATGTATTTTGCTTTAGGTTTGACTTAGTGATTTTAATTCAATTATATTTTCTCATTATGTTAAGGATAAAAATTAAATCATTTTGTATAATATGCTAGTGTGGCAGAGACCATAATATAAAATATTGTTCTGTAAAAAATAAATAAGAAATATTAGAGCTCTTTGAAAACTGTAAATAATGTACAATAATGTAATGATTATAAGTAGTAGTGAAGGAAATCAACCTGAAAGATTGTTAAGTTAGGCCTTGATAGAAACAAATTAACTTCTCTCTTTATTTTTTTAAAATCTCACATTTACATTTTATCATATTTTAAATGTGTAGCAGAAACATTTTTTCTCAGTCTATCTTTTAGCTTTAAAGATTTTTATGAAGAAAGAATATTCCCAAAAGTTTAAAATAATGTATAACTGTGAAGTTGATAATCATTTCAAGTTGGTTTTCTTTATTTTCCCTTACTTTACACTATTGTAAAATGTCTCCCCAGTTTTCATATATTTCTGAGCCAATAGGAAATTATTCATTTTATATTGTAACTGTTATTTTTTTAAGCATACTAACAATGCATTAAAATGGCTTAAAATGTGGCAAACAGTGGAATGACATTCAAAATGAAACCATGCAATAAAACACTTCTACCAATAATAATAAAAAAAATTCAACTATCTCATGGAAAGTCCTTGTATCATTACATAGTTGAACAATTTTAAACTATAGAATTTTCAGAAAAGCAATTAATAAAACGTGTCAGCCACACTACGTACTTATGTATTTAGCATTTTGTGTACCACAATGGGGGGAAAATATACCTTTGGAACAAAATAATGGAGTCAAAAGTTTGTGTACCTCAAGTCCATAGCAATGCTTAGGGTTGTCTTAATTTTTTTTAAATAAAGTTTTGAATTTAATCTAATAATGTTTTTATAAATTTAATATGGGATTAATTCTGTAAAAACAACAATTATAAATTATTATTATTATTACTATTATTATATAAATAGTTTAGCTTGGGCAATTTAGATAATACTTTTAAGAAAATTATATATTATATAAGTGAAATGTGTGTGGGGAAGATTTTTTTAAATTGCTCTATATGCCTGCAGACCTGTATGAGAATTAAAATAAACTGTTCAAGCAGATGATTTAATTTCATTAGTCTCCAATTATGTTTGATGTAAAATCTTGAAGAAAAGAGTGAAGATTAAATAAATGCAAGTTGAAGTGCTTACCTATAAAGTTTGTATGGAGTAATTTACTTAAACTAATATGTGGGAAAGTGAATTTGATGTTAAGGTATGCTTGTAAGTGATTATTAAGTAGGAACATTAAAACAATTATATATAGTTCAATGCAGATGACTATTTGATTAAATATTCATTGCGAAGTAAAATGAAATAAAGGTGTCTAATGGTTAGAGTTGATAAAAAAGAAAGTATAATGCAGATGAGAAGCCAAAGTCCAGGGACTTAAAATCCTCAGTGTCAATCTGCAAAATCTCAAAGTAGATTAAAATTCACAAATTAAAAAAAAAACTTTCCACAAGATCTATCAAATCTATTATTTCAGTTTCCCTAAAATATGCTAATCTAAAATTACAAAATGTGACAAATAATTGGTTTTAAAAAGATGTAAAAATATATTTTCTAATATTTTGACACATGAATGAGTTTCAACGCTCTTTATTAGCTTTAGAAAGTATATTATTTTAAAGGCCTTCGGGCGCAACTTTAAACGTAAATCTCTTTTACTGTGCTGTGAAATAATACAACAGTCTAGTGAGGAAATCTAAATTTTATGAGTTGAATGGTTAAATAAAACATAATAGTTTACAACTTTAACATATTATAAATGTTGGCAGCAATATTTACTCAAAAGAGTCATAATTAGACACAGTACTCTTGTTATTTTTTGCTCAAGGGGTGGAATCAGTAAGAAGCATAAAACACTTCAAAAATAAAGAATTATTATTTTAATAATGTTTACAATATTACGATAAATCAAATTTTGTGTAAACACAATGAAATTATGGTATCTGTAATAATTGAGGGCTATCCATATATAATTAAGATGATATATATATATATAAATAAAAGATTTTAAGGTGTTCAAATAAAAGAAGTAGTTTATTTAATATGCATACAATGCAATAAAACATTAGATTGTATGTGTGAGTAAGTAGATTAACATTTTATCCATTTTTAATGATAAAAAAATGGTAAGTTTCCTTTTCTTGTCAGTTTAAATAGTTTTTTTGATATTCTAGCCCTTCTCATTACACACTAAGAGAATAATAATGCTTGAAATGTCAACATTCTTGTTTCTTTTATTACTAATTATTCTAACATTTATATTTTCAATCTTAACTGAGGTATCAAAAATCATGATAGGTACCTAGATCGATTTTCAATTATTTTGATACGAGTAATAATCAGGTTATCGTGGAACCACAGTTTGATATCTACAGGGCAGGGGTTTGCAACTAGTCAACTACAATTGACCGCTCAATCTAGTGGCCATTTTCAGATGTCTAGAAAACTACAATGTCATTAAAAGTCGATCTTTGAATCATCTAAACTCGCAAATATTTCAATTACTTACTTACTCTGTGGCAATAGGAACTCAAAAGTTCATCGCGAAACAAAATTATGCAACCTTTCTCTATTTTGAGAAAGTTCTATCCAGTCAACCTCATTGGTCTATTCCCATTGGGTTTGTCAGTCAGTCAATACTGTGAACAAGGTTCTAGAACTTATTTCAATTACCTACAAATAATATTTTAGTGTGAACAAAATAGCCTTGATTGGTTAATCAGTAGTGCTATAAGAAATTTACATTTTATTTATTTAATATGTTTTTCTAGAAGAGTAAGTACTTGAGGAAATAATTATTTTAAGTAGAGATTGTACACTTGAATCATGAGTTCAAGGCTGTAGCCAGGTTTTTTGGGGGGGGGCTCAATCTACCCCCCCCCCCCCCNCCCCCCCCCGAAATTTTATGAACAAAATATATATCTGTATGGCTTTATTTATCGTTCAAGAAATATCAATTAAGGCTAAGTACAAATTAGGGGGCTGGTTACCATAAAAAAAGTACTTCAGAAAACTTCTAAAGGTGTTTAATATTTAGAATGATTCCTAGCCTTCAGCAGTTAGGGTGTTATGTTGCCAATAAAAGCACTTCAGATAGATTCTAAAGGTGTTTAATATTTAGAATGTTTCCTAGCCTTCAGCAGTTAGGGTGTTATGTTGCCAATAAAAGCACTTCAGATAGATTCTAGAGAAGATTCTAGAGGTGTTTAATATTTAGAATGTTTCCTAGCCTTCAGCAGTTAGGGTGTTATGTTGCCAATAAAAGCACTTCAGATAGCTTCTAGAACTGTTCACCATTTAGAATTTTTTCTAGCCTCCGGCAATTTGGGGCTTTGCCCACCAAACCACCCTTGAAATTATTGGCTGGCTACGGCCTAGCTTGAGTTATTCTCAAAATCTCAAAAAAGTATTTAGAATACAATAATTCTGAAGACCTTGTCTTCAAATAACAATTTTAAGCAATTAGTGAAAGGAATTATTCAGACTTGTGAAGCTGGATGAGTAAATATATATTAATTTCCTAAGAGTGTTTTATTTGTTGTTTATGACATAACATACTTGACAAACAAAATACCATTTGTCATGTGGTGTCACCAAGCCTTAAACATGTATTTAAAAAAAACCTATTTTAAATATTTTCACTCTAAAATTAAACATTTTAAAAGATTCAAGGATTCAAATATGGATTCAAAAGAAAATTTAAGGTTCGGATTCATGATTCGACCCATTTCTAATTTTAAGGGAGAAAAACTGTGGAAAGGATGATAAATAGACCTTTGATAAGTTTATAAATAAACTGGGACCCTTAAAGGTTGCCAACCCCTGCCCTAAGGTATTGTACTGGATAAAAAAAGATTTTAATAATATGAAGAAGCAGAATATCCGAGATCAGAAGATGGAGGTTGTTTGGTACTTTTTTTTCTCTCAAATTTTGTGTTTTTGAGTGTAAATTATGCACATAGAATTTAAATTGTTCAAACTCTTTGTCGGGTTTATCATTTATAGAATAAATTCAATAGTTATTTTTGTGTATTAAATTTAATTCAGCTTGCATGTGTTCAGAAAGTCATATTAATCTATCTTTTATCCAAGCAAGAAGTTGTGTAAGGTGTTACCTTAGTGAAATAGTATTTTTTATTTTTAGTTATCAATAAACCACTTTTTGCAGAACAAATAGCATACAATAGGAACCCATATTTTTGCATAGTAATTTTAATTATTTATATTCATTCTAATACAAACTCAACAAATTCTAGTGCTAGATAAAGGATTTGGCTTGTTTCTCCTCAGAAACATTTTTAAGTCTAATAAAATAAAAAACACTGTAACTTTATTTTCTTTTAGTTAAGGAAATAAAATATGTTGGAATGCAACTAAATTTTGAAAATACTTTTATTGCTCAACCATACAGTATTTGAATGGAAAGTTGCCAATTACAAAAATTTAAAAATATACTACTCATACATATTGATTTTTTCAATCACATTCTTTGAAGACATTATAAAAAGAACCTAACTATTGAAAAAGTAAGAAAAAATTGTATCAACATCTATTTCACATAAATTTAACATTAAAAAAAAGAAAGCCGAATAGTGAAATAAAAATATTGGGTCACATATGGCAACACTCATTACTCTTCTAACATATTTAAAGATGTACAGATTTATTTTCAATAGAATGAATCTGAGATAATAAGTGGGTTGAAAGGATGGGGGAGAAAGTTTAAATTGCTTTTTATGTTAACAGAACCAAACATTAATAGTTTTGAGTAAATGTTTTTTTAGCAAAGTCTTATTATTAATAAGCTTTAAGTATCATGAAAACCTAAACTTTTTTTTAAAGACTCTCTCTCATCCAAACATTGAATTAACTTAAAATATAAGAAAAATAGCTTTTATTGCATATTGCAAATAAATTAGTAGATTTAACAAAACGTTTATCGAATTCCCTCTCACCAAAATAGATCAAAAATCCATTTTAATATTTTGTTATATTACACAACCTTCCCCTAATCTACAACTATGATTTAAATTCGGCACTTTTTTCATAAATAAAATAAAGCAAAATATGTTATCACATTTGAAAAACAAGAATTTCTCAAATAAATAGTACAATGGTTTAAATAAATAAACTTTTTTTTTACATATCATTTAAAATAAAATATTATCACATCCATTTAAAATCACAACTACAAATGTTAGTATACATTTGATTTAAAGTTGTGTATAAATAATATAACATAAAAAGTGTTAACAATTGATAAGGTATTCTATATTCCTTTCTAGCGATAAGAAACAAACCAATAAATAACTAGAGGTTGGTGGTGACTGCCGTTGTTGGCATCATACATGTATCGTGGCGCTAATACTGTTGTTGTTAGCTGATCTTGAGCCGTTTGGTAGTGGAGTGGTGACCGACGTCGCTACTTGTTAACAAAAGAGTGGTTCCTGGGAGGAGCTTAGTCTCCATGGGCAGACCCATGGTTAGCGCCATGCCCCCGTTACACGAGCTTTGTGGCTGAGAGTAGCCGCTCACGCTGGACGGATTGTTATTGAACTTCTATAGGAGGGGGAGGAGAAGTGTATTAATTATAGCTCGCAGTGCAATTCCAATTGTGAGGTGAGTTGGAATATAATATATTAATTGAAGAAGTCAACTAAGTAGTGCACTAAACTAAGTTTAAAAATAAGAACACTACTTTTAGTATTATTAAATTAAATAATGTGATAACTTGTACAAGGGTCATTCCATATGAATTAATCCAATAGAAACCCAGTAATTTGGATTTTAGTTATTCCTGACATACATTTTAAATGCATTATACATATCACATATTTAAAATTCCAAAGCTCTATCATAATCATTTTAAATTTCATAGCATTTTAAAGAGGAGGAGCCTTTATGTTACTAAAACCTTCCCACACATTTACTTTTAAGAATACTTTTTCTAATAATAAAAAGAACTATTTATGTTCTAAAAAAACTTTCTTAATAAGATTCTGACTATGAAAGTTCATTTCCTCGTTCCTTTAGAGCATGTGTTTCTAGATGGAAGCAAAAGTCTAAAAACTTTTAACAATAAATTTACTTAATTTTTTCAGAGAAAACAAAATTTTTTCCTAGATTTTAGTTTCCAGGCCAATGACAAACCCTTAACTATATACACTAGAAGTTGATTACAACATTATTTCACAAGAGATTGAGTAGATAAGTTTAAGCTAGCTACTTTTTGTGTTGTGGAATTATGGTAGGAAGGCTGAGTCTAAGATATAAGGGTCTGGCTATGCTTTAGCTCCAGTGATCAGACATTGAAGCCAAATGGCATTAGTGTCGTTGCGAAATAGAATGTGCGCACAGTTTAAAATTTGAAGAGCATTTTGAACCTCGAAGTTTACATTTCACTGTTAAGACAATAACTATTCTATCCTGAATGTGATAGCTAGTGAATAAAAAGAATAGCTCAAAACAAATGATAACATACAAATTACAAACAATCATTTGCTTATCAATGTAAGATAATTTAAATTTTAAATACTGTATTATAAATAGCATGCTAATTATTTGTTTGGTAAATTTAATCATATAAACATGGCTATAAATTATTATTTAAAAAAGTATTTATTTATGAGGGTGTTAAGGCATCAATCAGTCAGTCTTACCATCTAGCTGTGCACACCAAGGAAACCAACCAGCAACAATACCGTCATTATTACAGCTGCCACCCTATGAAAACAGAGAGATCACTCCCACATAGCCTACCCATTAGAGCCAAAATAATTTTCTCTCACCACAATGACCTTTTACAATACAATAAAAAACTGCAACATGCTTTAATGAACAGAGGCAACCCCAAAGCACTGGTGTGTAGTCAAATAGACAGAGCTCAAAATAGCGGGTCCACAACATCAATAGGAACAAACACCATCATCCCTCTGGTCATTAGATACCACCCTGGACTCCACAAAGTCAACAATCTCTTGAAAACAGTTTCCCCATACTGCAATCCATCACCACTACACAACATATATTCAAAGAGCCTCCAAATGTAACCTATAAACAACCAGCCTACCTGCGCAACTTATAAAATCCAAACTGCCGGACCCCACCATTCAACCCGAACCCAAACAAATATCAGATTAATTTCCCTGCAACCGCACCCCCTGAAAAACCTGCACCATACATACATAAACCAACAAATTCATTCTCCAGCAACATAACTAAAATAAATGATCCTATAAAAGGCGACCATACTTGTGATTCTGAAAACCTCATCTACCAACTGGAATGCAACCAGTGCCAAGCACAATACATTGGTATCACAACAGAAACACTGAGGAGAATGAATGGTCACAGACATGCCACAAAAATGAAAAATAAAGATAATCCTGTAGCTTCACATGCCGAAACCCACAATCTGGACTTTAATCACTGTTACACAACCAAGGTGGTCAAATCCATTAGCAAAGACATATGAAATCCTTCACAACTAAGGATATGGGAACTGGCACATCAATATATCATCAAATTCAGACAAACCCTTGACCTGAACCATAGGTAATTCCTTTCTTTCCTACCAGTACACTTATTATTACATTCAATGTCACAATAATAATACAGTATATAACCCAATTTTTAGTTTTTCTATCTATCTATCTATCTATTTATTCATAGTACTGCCAACTATACAGTGATATCATAACTGAAAAACAGACAGCTGTGGACAGTAATCCTTGCAGTTCAACCATGAGCATTAGTCTACTATCTTGATCTGAGGAAGCTGTCTGTGACAGTGAAAGCTTGTCCTTAAAAATGTGTGTGTTTTTTAGTGTTCTATCTAAACAATTTCTACTCCAGTATCACCAAGGTAAGTGTGCTGGTTATCCCTTCTAATTTAAACCTTTCTAACCTTTGATGTGCAAATAAATTCAAACTTTGAAGAACAGTGTTCAACTAAACAACTTATAGTTTAGGCCCTTTGTCCGGATTTTGATTCTAGTGAGATGTTTGAACATTACAAAATCAAACTATATTAAATAGGCCTAACTAAATATGATTTTAGTATCATTTGATTTTCCGTTTATTTGCAAGTTTAAATGGTAATCAAAATTTCTTAATGATTTGCTGTGTTGAGAAAATACAGTGTTTTATTAACTGATATCTAGCATAAGTTTTTTTAATTGAAAACAATGAACAACCAACATGGAAATAATTAAGAGAAAAAACTAATTTTGAAATATAAAAAGCAATTCCACACTTCCCTTTGCAAAATTCTTTCATCACCATCTGCTACAATCCACTCTTGTAGAATATCTTTTAGCCAAAAATGTTTTTCACAAAATCTATCATTAGATTTTTTTTTACTCTAAAGTTCTCTTGACCAGAAATCTTTCTTGTATTTTTTTTTTCCCCTCACAATAATGTCTCTCGAAATTTGAGGCCATATATACAGTGACAAGTCAGTTTTAAAACAGTCTGTAAACTTACATTTATTTTTATTTTTGACATGTTAAGCCCTTGTACAGGGATAAAATCTTATAAATCTGAACAGCTGTTGTTATAAAATGTCACAACTACCCCAATTGATCACAACCCTTTCTCATTTAGCGGCAAATCGTGCAACTAAAAAGCTTCAAAGTCTGATCAACTTTTACATAAAGTTTTTAGTAGTGTGTCATAGGGGTGTGGGAAGGTAAGTTTAGAAAAATGATTAAAAAGGATACACTCAACAATGATAAATAGTAAATATATTATGTTTATTATTTTAATGGGAGTGATATGATTTAGAATTATGGTTATAAAGAATCAGTGTTTTAGATCTGGCACACTACAGAGGTGTTTCTGGATAAAGTGGTTTATTACTGTGGATGCACATGTTAAAAAACAAAAACAGAAAAAAAACGAGAGACAGAAAAGTGCTCATGTGATGATCTCCAAATGCCAATTACAAGATTTCCACCTAATTAGCGCAAGCTGTTTTGCTAAAGTTCGACTCCACTATACTTTTTCTGTTCTACCCGAGATCTGCTATGCACGGGAGAATCAAATCTCAAAACCAAACACTTCAAATCAGTATGCATGCACATTTGAAAATGCACACACTGAAGAGCTAGAAACAAGCAGACAGCTTTGTTGGCTTTTGTGATGGGATTTGAAATAACCCATTAATTTAACACATTTGTATCAATGTATTGGATTGTGCTGCGAGACAGCGTTATAATTTGAAAACCTCCATAGGGAGAATGATCTAAAATATGTGTTTAGCCACTAGCAAAATAAAATATGTTGATAATCAGCTGTTTTAAGTTTGTGTTTCAATGCATTATGGGTCAAGCAAATGTTAGTACATTTCCTTAGCTATAACTTTCTAATATGTGGTTGGTAGCCATCACACTGGAACTGAAGGAATACTAAAATAATACAGTATTTACCCGAATATAAGACGAGGCTTATTTTCAGATTTCGACCTCGAAAAGTCAGTGGTTGTCTTATAGTCGTGCATTGAGAAAAATGTTGGTATAAGATCATTTTTATGTTGTATAGTACCGATATACATTTATTTTACAAAGAAAAGGTATGTACGTGTTTACATTCTAACACAAACCAGCATTTTTTTTCGTTTTAGAAGATATTCACATAGTTAAATATTTTATTTGTTTTTTTTTCAGCAATTACAATGTATTGTGCTAAGGACGTCCATATTGGCCACTTTCATAGCTCAATAACTATACTATACACTTGAAATAGTTTAAAAGATGGCAAAGCAATGAATAAATACAGAAAATAAAATCCTATAGCTAAAAAATGAATTGTAAATTGTGTTTTCCACACTGTTGTAGGCCTAAAAGACAACCGACAATTTCATGTGATTTATAGAAGGAATGCTGTAATGAAAGTGGTGCATTGCCACTGGTTGATTTCTAACCACTCTCTATCAACCATTATCGTTCCACCATCTAAATCGCAGTTGATATCCTCGATACATTTGTAAAAAGAGCCGACAAGATGGCGTACCTAAACATTACAACTAACGCAATGTATAGTTTTAACACGAATGCGAAATATAAAAGAGGAACTAACTAGTCATGACTAGTATGTACCATGCATTTTCATAACATTCCAAATACGCAAATACAATTACACCTTATCATTCACGATATTTCACAAAGCGTCTGGAAATATATATTGAATAGTTACTATTGATATATTGCTATGAAGTACTACAGCAAACCCAATACAGCGATACTTTTTAACAAATTAACGACTTCACTAGTTGTCGATAAATTAACATGGCGACAACCCGCCTCGATGGCGTAGCTGGCTAACGCGCTAGTCGTGTTGAGCTCGACCGCCGAGGACGGGAAGATCGCGGTTCGAATCTCGGTCGGATGAACTGGAGGAGGTTTTTCCTAAATGGTTTTCCACTCTCCCTCTACGCAAATGCGGGTTCACTTCCTCTAATTCAACCTTCCCAATTCCCAATAAATTAGCGTAGTTAGTACTTAAAGCGTATAACCCGAACGGTTATTAAGACGCGGTGCTAAAAAAATAAATGGCGACACTTGGCATATTATGAGTTGTGTGTTCTAAAACGTATTCTTTCCAAGACTTTGATTTTCAATTTAGTTTATTTAATTGCAGAAATGCCAAGGTCAAAGTAAGTTTAAAGTCAATGGGTGACCACGTAGAAAAAAAGTAAGTGTAGAGCAGAACAAAAGTGTTGAACATCGTAATAGTTATGATTCTAACTTCAAATTAAGAGTGGTTCATCTCGCCGAACAAACCAGCAATAGTGAAGCTGCATGACATTATGGAATCGCCAAAGTAAATGTACGGCGTTGGAGGGGTACGAAGGAGTGGCTGAAATGTGCTCATTCCACAAGGAAATGTTTTCGTGGACCAAAAGTGGGGCGTCACCCTGAAATAGATGATGTGGTTCTTGAATTTGTTTTAGAAAATCGCCATAAGGGTTTTGGAATTTATGAAGAAAGTATCTGAATGAAAGCATTGGAAGAGGCAACTATTAGAAAAATACCCAGACAGGAATTCAAAGCAAGTGTTGGTTGGGCAGTAAGACTCATGAGGCGGAAAGGGCCCTGCTTACGAAGGAGAACGTTGTTATCCCCGAAGCTGCCAGTGGACTACGAAGAGAAACTTGTGCGGTATCAAAGGCAAATAATTAAATTAAGGCATAATCATCATCATTTGTTGGGTCAAATGTGAAATGCAGATGAAATCCCGGTGTATTTTGACATGCCTGCTAATAGAACAGTGGCTGGAAAGGGTTCTAAATCAGTTATTTTCAAAACATATGGAAATTAGAAGCTACGTGTTACAGTCATGCTGGCAGTGTTGGAAGATGGCAGGAAGCTACCACCATTTGTTATTAAAAAAAAGAGGTGACCTGAAGGTCTAGGGGTAAGGTGTCAGACTTCTGTGCTGGCGGCCGGGGTTCAATCCTCGGTCCCGGCATAGATTTATCTGATAACCAAACCACTTCCTTCCCCTATGACAAGACATCTTGTGAATGTGGGGAAAGCCAGGCCTCCACTGTGGTTTGGACTCCACGTTAAACTGTAGGTCCTCCATTTTCATCTCACAATCACCCTACCATTACACATTAGCGTAAGTGCGTATAGCCCGAACGGGTAGTAAGACGTGGTGCTTATAGTAATAATAATAATAATAATAATAATAAAAAGGAAGAATTTACCAAAAGAACAGCTACCAAGTGGGGTAATCTTTAAATGTAATGAAATCGGATGACGGATGATCTAATGGTTTTGTCGCTTCAAGAAGTTTGGGACAGGTGACCAGGAGCCCTACTAAGGCAAAGAGGATTACTAACCCTTGATTCCTTTAGGGGGTCATCTTATGGAAAAGGTAAAAAATAAAGTAGCCTCTTTAAACACAAACCTATTAGTGATTCCAGGAGGTATGACCTCACAATTATAAGTACTTGATGTTGCCGTAAATAAATCTTTCAAGCACCATCTCCGACGCCAATATGAAGAGTGGCTGTTATCTGCGATTTGCCCCTTAACTCCCAGTGGCAACATTAAGAAGTCTTCAGTTGGACAACTTGGCCAGTTGATAAAAACCGCATGGACTAGTATTTCTGGTGATGATGACAAAACAATTTAAGGCGATGATGACGCAACAAGTGAAGGGGATGATGAATGACAAAGTTTTTGGTGCGTTATAAACTCATTTTATATTAAAACACAATATATTATAATACTATAATCATAATCATAATAATAATTCATCCATGTGATAATGATGTTACTCTGAATAAAATATGCATTGCAGCAATGCAAATTTAACTAATGTACAGTATATGAATAATATTGATGCGATAGTATTATTTTAATTTTTATTGTTAGTGACTAAATATTGACTACTTTAAAAATTAATAAAAATATTTCCCCTAATTTCAAGCTTTCAAAATGGGTATCGTCTTATTTTCGAGTCGTTTTATATTTGGGTAAATACGGTAATTTTTAAATTCAAAAAGAAATAATCCAGTGTACTCTCTTATTTCTTCTAAATGTTTGATAAAGGCAACAATGTCGAAATATTATTCAATTTGTGTTAAAATGTGTGTGTCACTACTTCTACTATAGAAGACAAAAGAAAGGAAGGTGTCACCTTTGTGCATTGAGTTATTCCCACATTTTTCCTTAGTTTTATCAATTTCCTTTATTATAAAATTATTTAGCCATTGGGTCACCTCATTTTTAAACTAATAATATAAGTATTATCAGTTGCGAAGGTAATGGGAGGAGGATGAGGGGTAGGGTAGGTAAGGCTACCTCACATATTTTAGGAGCGCCCTAAGAGCTGCAATAGAGATAAGTAATCCCTTCTTCACACTGCCAAGGAAGAGGACATCATCTAAAGTTGAAGCTCAAAGATAGATTTTGTATGGATGTATACATATATTTTTTAACGTGCTTAAAAATCCTTTAATTATTTCTCAAAGCACAGGAAGCAATGGTTTTTTTTAAAACCAAATGTAGTGTAACCAGCCACACCCATGGCATAACATGGCATGTCTACAACGGGGACTGTGAAACCACATCACTACCTGCACATTCTTCCAAACATGATACAATCACCTCCCTTAGTGTAAATAAAATGCAACTCACCTCTCCCATAACAGCGATGGGCGTTTCCCCCGTCTCTAGGGCCACCTGGTGCTCTATGAGGAAGAACATGTACTCATCATATAACAGTCTGATCAAGTGAAACGAGCCGAAGCTTGCTGCACTTCTCAAAGTCAGGTCGCGGATTACCATAGAGCTGCAATAAAAAATGGCAAACACTTGAGTTTTATTGGACTGTTAACAAGCAAGGTACATTTTGTTTTAGTTCACCTAAAGCTTTTAGTCTTTATTTTTAAATAGGGATGTTCAAGACTCAAAGATTGGAGAAAAGAGATATCTCAATCTCGCCTTGAAAGTTAAAAAAAAAAAATCTTGAAAATTTAAGAAATTTGAAAACAGATTAAATAGCAAATAAAGGCCCTAAAAATTTAAAAAACCCAACTGGGGATTTATTATTTCTAATAATACCGTAAAAACCCAAAAATATTCTTCATTAAAAAATGTTTTGGTTAATAATATTGTTTTACAATATCAAACGTTGACATTATAAGCTGTTACACTTTAGAATTAAGCTATAAATGGTATATACTGCAACCATAACTATTTTATTAAATGCTTTTATATGAGAAAGGTCGAATCCACTATATATCAAATCTGAATTGTAGAAAATTGTTAGACATTTTAACGATTTACAAATATACCTACATTACACAATATAAGCCTAAACTGTAAATTAAGATTTATTTGAATCGTGCTTTCAATTTTCATCAACCCCGGACACGCCTCTCAAAATACAGGTTAAAATCCAGCCAAATTAAACAATATTGACTCATATTATTGTTTAAAAATCTAATCATTCAAAATTTGTGTGTCTTTTAGTTATGTTTATAAGTGTTGTTAGAATGAGTTAAGTTTCTAAAAAACATGTGAAATAAACAGATTAGGCCTAGTTATCCTTTAATAAACTTTAATCATCATTGAAGTATTATAATTTATTTTAATAATAGAGTAAAAATAAAAATACAAACTTTTTTTAATAAAGACTAAAACAATATGCTTAACAATTAAATATATATTGGAAATAGTGAACTAAATAATGCATAATAATGTTTTATTATTATTTTCTTGTATATCTATTATCTATCTGCCTGTAGAAAACATGAGATATATTTGATTCTTGCAATATATCGATTTCTGAGAATACATTCTGTTTAAAACACAAACATATTTTCGGCTCTTGGAATATGTTCATTCCTATTTTATTAGGCAGGACTATGTTTGAATATTTTTACAATTACTTCAATACTATATTTAAAAAAATAATAAACTCATAGTTAAAATCAATTTAAAAACAAATTATGAATTAGCAAGTCATTATCTGATTCTTAAAGCTCGATAGCACTAACTAAGTGATCAGATTACGTGAATCGATTTTAAACAAACAATCAATATACAATATGTAGACCGGTAGGCAGAAATGAACAGTTTTATCGGGGTTTGACTGTTGACAGTATTTATTTTTCATGAAACCCAACAAAATATCTAACTTAAGGATCGTAAGCAATAAATTGGAGATTCTTTGTATAGTTGTATATAATTAAAACCAGTTTGGTAGTAAGAATTAACAATATCTTTATTTAATGATCACTCTGGCGAGTAAACATTATACACGTCCTGGTGACTGACTTTGTATTATATTGTGTAATGTGTTCTTATCTATGTTAAAAAAAAAGCTGTAATTTGATTGATTTAATTCAAGTTTAATTGTAATTCTAGTTTTGATTTTCAGTTTTTAAGAGTTTTAATGTGTTCATTAAAATATTTACAAGATTGTTTGTGAGGTGAAAGTTTTAGAAGTGAGCATGAGCTGAAATGGTAGAATCAAAGTTTCCCATAGAGGTGGGAGGGTAGCGTACTAGTCACGTTAGATTTTCCACACCTAACTTTTTTTTTTTAATAATGATTTTATCCATGCTTATCTCTTTTTTCTGACAAAATAAGAGATTATGGATTAAGTTGTGCTTTTCAAGTAGGCCTAACTAAGTAATTTTTGAATTCAAAATAATATTATGCTTTGTTCTAATCCAGTAAAACACCTAATCCTTGAATCTCAACTACTTGTCAGGATTCTGGGGATTTGAAGATTTGAGTGGCCCATAACTACTTTTAAAATATGTCTTCTGCATGATATCATAGAAGGAGAGGCTTAGGGAAAGAAGAGCTTAGGAAGAAGGAGGATTCAAATATTAGATGACTTGAAGGAAAGAAGAAAATGCTGGAGCTGAAGGAGGAGGAAGTTTTCTAGAGATTCGCCACTTGAATCTTCAAATCCTCAAATACACTGAATCCTGACAAATATTCGAGATTCAAGGATTTTGTGTTTTATTGAATTCGATGGTTGAATCTTTCACCTCATAAACAAAGCATAATAGTTTGAATTCAAAAATTACTAAGTTAGGCCTAATTGAAAAGCACAACTTAATCTGTAATCATTTTTTGTTGGACAAAAGAGATAAAAATGAATAAAATAATAATTGTTAGGAGTAGAAAATTTAACTTGCCTAATACCCTATCCCTCCCCCTCTAAGAGAAACTTGGACTCAACTGTTTCAGCACAGGTTCCCTTCTGAAACTTTCACCTCGCAAACAATCTTGTAAATATTTTAATGAACACATTAAAACTCTTCAAAAACTGAAAATCAAAACTAGAATTACAAATAAGATTGAGATAAATAAAACAAATTATGTTTTTTTTAAGAGAAATAAGGACACATTACACAATGATTAAATAAACATGACTGTTAATTATTACTAACCAACTAGTTTTAATTATCTACAACTATACAAAGAACCCCAATTTATTTGATACAATCCTTAAGTTAGTTATTTTGTTGGGTTTCATAAAAAATAAATACTGTTAACAGTTAGGACACCAATAAAACTTTATTTACGGCTACCGGCCTAAGTATTGTATATTGAATGTTTCTTTAGAATCGATTCACATAATCTGATCACTTAGTAAGTGCTATCGAGCTTTAAGAATCAGATAATGACAAGCTAATTCATAATTTGTTTTTAAAATCAATTTTAGCTAAGAGTTTATTATGTTTTTCAAATATGTTATTGAAGTAATTGTAAAGCTATTCAAACATAGTCTTGCCTAATAAAATAGGAATGAACATATTGCAAGTCGAAAATATGTTTGTGGTTTAAATAGAATGTATTCTCAGAAATCGATATATGGCAAGAATCGAATATATTTCTTGTTTTCTACCTGAAGATAGATAATGGATATAAAATATAATAATAATAATAATAATAATAATAATAATACTACATACATACATACATACTTAGGCATTGAGTTCACTATTTCCAATGTATGTTTAATCGTTACGCAAGTTTTAATTAAAAATCCTGTTTGTATTTTTATCATAGCTTTCTTATCAAAATAAATCATAAAGATAATTAAAATTGATCAAAAGGTAATTGGGCTTAATCTGTGTTTATTTCACATGTTTTTTTTGTTTGAAACTTTTACTCATTCTATCAACACTTTTAAAAATAACTTAAAGACACTCAAATTTTGATTGATTTGATTTCTAAACAATAATATGAGTCTAATTTGGCTGGATATTAACCAGTATTTTGCGATGGGTGGTTGGGGTTGATTAAAATTGAAAGCATGATTGAAATAAATCTTAGTTTACAGCTTAGGCCTATATTGTGTAATGTAGGTCTATTTGGACATCATTAAAATGTAGATTCGGATTCAAGAAATAGTGGATTCAACCCATCTCTTAATTTTTTCATATTCTTGTCTCGAATTGAAAAAGTGGTTTATGTACATAACGATAATATTAGCTACGTCATGGTGGAAACAAGCAAGGTAATCTTGCTACCTTTCAGGGTAAACTAATTGAACATTCTTTATGACAAGATTAGTTTTGAATAACTATAGAAAACTTTAACTATAAACAAGATTGTTAAAAAAAAAGTTTTATTCAAAGTACAAACCTGATTAAATAGGAGGAAATAATTGATAATAATATGAATAGGAATTCAACTTAAAATAATCTAACACCTTAGATCAGTCGATAGCATGTTTGTATACTGAATTAAGGGTCCCAAGTTCAATTCCCGGCATGGCTGAAATATTTAGTATTTGTGAAATGTGGGTTTATCCTTTCACAGTAAAGAATTAAAGGCCGGGGACTGGTTATTGTATTTGTACTGGTCTTAAGTTAAATTTTAAGTCATATGAAGCCGCAAGCCCATAATGGAAAGTATACGTCTTGAATAAAAAATGACCACAGGCCATAGCCTTAACATAGTGGAGGTTCGGTGGTCTTTAAGCGTAATCAGAAAAAAACACTGTATCATAAACACAAATATTTTAATTTGAACTTTAATAAGCTGGCTTTATATGTGTTTCAATATCCAGATTCAAAATCAAACTCCTCTATAAGAGTAATTTGAATACCAATCTGGCAACACTGCAAGTTTTCAGTTATTTTCTAACTATTCATACAAGTAGTCCTCTATATCGTTCTTTGTGTTTTACATTTTATGTATGTGTTTATTTGGAAAAAGTATATTTCTGAAAATAAAACAATAAAGTTTAACTCTGAAAGTGTAAATAAGATGGATGTATGAAAAGTGTAAGAAAAAATTAAGAGAGAAGTGTGTTTATGCTCATCTAGACCTAACATAATAATACATTCACAGCCTTAGTTTACTTGGATTACAGCTAAAAAGTTACTAGAAATAGTCCCTAATATATCCCTACACCAACAGCTGACATTTGTCACTTTGGATGACTGTAATGAAAATGTATGATAATGTATGAATTTGATAGTTAACCACAGTATTTTAGCCCCATATTATTTATACAAGGTTGGAAACAAAGCTTATTTATAATTTTATTCCACTTAAAAACAAGTACTTTCTCTTTTCCAAGTAAATACAATGTCTGTATTAAAAGGTATTAATGTGTACACTATATTATACAGAATAGATAACATTTCAAAATGTAGAATAAGTACTTTTAATTATGTTTAAAATATTGTTTCAGATTGAGTAAAAAGAAATTATTAAAAGTCATGAAACAGTGTAAGAAAACTTAAGTTTACATAATTTAAATGTAAAATATAACATGTAATTAAAAAACTCAACATTTATAACAAAACAGTGATTTTTTACAAGTGTTGGCAACCCAAAACCTAAACATATTTTTGAACTGTCATCCAGGTAAAAACTTATAATGAACACACTTTAACTATCCTTTCAGGTTTGCATCCTTCACTCCCAACCTAACTATCCTTTAGAGTTTGCTTAATTCACAATCACTTACTTGAAAAAGAGGAGGAAGAAGATAAAGTCATATTGTATTTGAATAAATCTAATTCTTTCTTCAAACATATTTTTTTAAAGTTTGCCCTTAATTGTCCCAGATTCACAAATATTTTAGCATTTTTACTAATGTATTTTTTATAAACTTTCTAACCTTTTTTCTAGTTATTAAGAAAATCCATGTGTTTTCCTGGTGCTTGGCAACTTTACTTCATATACATTACTGTTTCCAACCTGTGACAGTTTTTTATTCAAGCCATATATTTTTCCACTATTGGCTTGCTAGGCCTGTCACAGCATCATATATCTTATAATCTTACCTAAGATTAGGAAAGGCACAACATCCAGTCGCCAAGCCATTAATTCTTCACTGATAAGGGTAAACCCACATTTCACCGATGATAAATCTTTCGGCCACGCAAGGAATTAAACCCGGGACTTTTCGTTCAGTAGAGAGATACACTACCAACTGAGCTAAGGTGTCAGATTGTTTGGAGACTCTGAAGATGAAACTGTGGGTAGAAGTCTCAAGCCCGACCCATCCCCACTAAACAGCTAGACTCACCTGTAAAAGGACCATTTGAGCAAGAACTGTCTGGCAGCTTTGGAAAAGTTGGGTTTCCCTTCGTAGGGTTTGAGGATCTGCGTGACAACCCCTTTGAGCCATGCTGCCCATTGCTCAAGTGAGTTCTGCTGCTGCAGTGTAACCTTAAAGTCTGCTTCAAGACGCTGCACTACATCATCGTCGCATTGGCACACCCACGAGGCCTATCAATGTCAGACTCATGTTACTGGCACAACCACAGAGATTTGTTGCTATAATACAAATACTAGACACCACTGCCGTCACAATATCGACCAACAGAGAATATAAGATAAGAATATTGTTCCCACCGGTGAGCCCGGTCTACTTTTAATTCAAAGCAAGGCCAAATAAAATTATCTGAATCAAAAATCGACAATGTTTTCAAAATGTTTTGACTCTCTCTCTTCTCAAATGGTGTAACAGTACCTTCCCTATCCCTTTTCCATTAGTGCGAATATACATAATGCTTGACCATACATAGTAAAATGATGTGAAAGTTAAATAACGCACTACACTTAAAATTATGATTACTGTAATCAGATCTTGATAGGAAGAACATTATTCGATAGCTAAAAAAAGTCAATAAAACAATTTTTAAATATTAATACATCAACATGTGATCTGCAGTTGTCCCACTTTACAAACAATATCTGTATAAATAGGGATTACATTTTCACTGAGGGACAGGAAACTAGTAAATAAACTGCTATAACACAAGCGCTTTGTTTTGTTTCATGCCCAAAACTTTTTCCAGTCCAACCAGCGAGAATCTATAAATTCCCAACCTTTTCCCGAGGGTTCGAGATCCTGTCCACCACTAGTCTTTTTTAATTTTATCTTCCCTTGAATCTTCTCCAATGTTAGCTTCCCTTGAATCTTACCCAGTTTTAGCATCCCTTGAATCTTCTCTAGTTTTAGCATCCCTTGAATCTTCTCTAGTTTTAGCCAGGATTCGGTGGATTCGAGGATTCGAAGATTCGAGTGGCCCATCTCTAGTTTAAAGGTTATCTAGGATTGATACCCCTTGACTTTTCTTCATGTTTGATGCTAAAAATGCTCTCTAGGTTTATATTCTTAAAAGCTCTCTAGATGTGACAACTCTTAAATATTCTAATGGTTGACCTTGGTCAGCTACTCCCTCACCCTCTCATTTCCCCACCTCAAAAGAAGGTAGAGTAGAATATATCTCTGTACTCCGAATCTTTCAAACTCTCTCGCTTGCTGAACCTATCAAATAGCTGTTGATAGAGAAAACACAATGAGTCACACGCCTCCCCAACTTGTATGCTTCTCCACAAGCATTAAAATACTCCTCTTGCCTCCCAGTGCCCCACTCCCCTTAGCTTGCTCCAGAACAAAGAAGACTATCTACAAATTAAATTAATAGTGACGAGTCAGAAGTAACTGCTGGAACAAAAAATGCTCCGCTTTGTATCCCCGCTTGAAACTTTTCAAGAAATAGCGGATCCCATCTGGCGAACAGGGAACTGATACATTCTCGACCATTGTCCTCCGGGATCTAGCCCACCCCTATTAGTAACAATACCTATATAATAACAAAATAATGTTATCAATAATGGCTACATTAAAAGAGGTTTTTATTTTCTTAAAAGGTCCTTCCTAGAAAAAATTGGACTATACATGCGGTGTATACAAAATTAATAATGAGTGCCGTACTTGTTCCTGCACGTTGTGGAAGTCGACTCGATTGAGGTCAACCAACATCTGGTTGATTTGCGCAGAGTTCTGCAGTACAGCACGAGCTGCCTGGGCTAGGTGGTTGAGAGAGGTGTAGCGGCGTAGCGTCTGAGCGAAGGCACTCACTGCAGACACCTTGATGTGCATCATTTCTTCAGGACATCCCTGCATGGCCTGTGTCAACCAAGACTCCAGGCCCTTGGCAAAGTTGCGGATGGCTTGCGTCAAGGAGCCTGACACACAAACAGGGCTGATAATGTAACTAACTACATGGCGGAAAACACCTGATTTTCTACCCAAGTTGAATGAAAAAAGAGTTCTTGGAAATAATTCACAGGATTGTATAAAACTAAATAGTGAATAAGAGGATGTCACCTTTATACAATGGATTCTTCCCACATTTGCCCTCTTTCCCTAAATGGGCTTTCTTTATTAGTTTATTTTCCCTTTTATTTATTTTATATATATTAATATATACAAAAACTCCAAGATTGGCGGTCATAAGTGGATGTAAAAACTATATATTATATACTAGCACCATAGTACTCCTGGGCGTATCAGAGTAGAAAATTTAAATTTGATTATAAAAGGGAGGATTATAGCTCAAAATGAATGTCACGAAAGAATAAAGTGTGTGTTGATAATACTTACTAGGAATAGGCCTGAGGACGTCTGGTATTAGGACTTCGACTAGATTCTGGTAGAAGAGGTAGTCTACCCGACGAACGAACAACAGCACAGGAGGACATTTGCACAGCAGGTATAGCTTAGTTCTGAAAATATTACAGTCTCACTAGAACCAATGTTGGCACACAGCCAAAGAGTGACTTGTTTAAACATTTTAAATCATCTGCAAATAACCTAATAAAAGTTTTTTGTATTTACATTATGAGTGTGTTAAGTCCACTTTTTTTAATTCGAAGCAAACTCAAATTGAATATATGAAATATTCTCAAAGATGAATCGAAGTTTGAATAATTTTTTTAGAGTTATTTTAAAGGAGAAAAAATATTTTAATGTGATTATTTTTATTACTTTATGCACTAAAATTACTTGGATAATGTTTTAATGCACAATTGTTTGTAATATTTTGTTATAATCTGATAAATCAAGTTACTATCACAAGTGGAAGTGAAAGACTGTGGAGTGAAATTTAGCATGACAAAGTGTGAAGTAATGGTAATGACAAGGACAAGGAAGAGGGTAAGGCCCAGTTAAGTTATAAGGTTGGATGGAGTAGAGCCAAGAAAAGTAGAGAACGTAAAATATCTTGGAAGCGTGATTGAAGAAAAAGATGGAAGTAGAGAGAATTTAATGATAAGAAGAGCTTCTCTGGAGAGTTGTTCTCTATAGGTGTTTAAGAGTCCTGCTATAGAGAAGAGAAGTGTACTTGAAGTGTTGTAGAGGGCGTACTTTGTACCCATTGTCACATATGCAGCAGAAACATGGACAATGGATGTAAGAGAAAGTGGAGGCCATGAGAATGAAGTTTGTGAGGAGCACGTTGGCTGTCACAAGGAGAAACAAAATTAGGAATAAAGTTATGTGGCAAAGATTGGGGGTACAGGGAATACATGAGATAGTAGAGGAAGCAAGACTGAGATGGTATGGGCATGTAATAAGAATGGAAAAAGATGGGGATGCCAAAGAAAATGCTGGAAATGAGGTATGTGGAAAAAAGACCACAAGGTAGGCCAAGAAAATTATTGGAGGAGCAGATAACAGAAAGTGTTAAAGTGAGAGGAAAAGAATGGATAAAATTAAGGGAGGAAGAGTGATGAAAGGATAGAGGAAGAGGGAGGAATTATACTAATCTGACCCAGCCACAAGCTGGAAACAGTTGATGATGATGATGATGATAACTTACAATTCAATTAATGTTATAATAAAGGAAATTGATAAAACTTAAGAAAAAGGAAAAAATAAACTACTAAGAGTAAATTTGATGAAGAAAGCCCACCTAGGGAAAGATGAAAAAATGTGGGAAGAATCCAATGCACAAAAGTGATATCTTCTTCCTTTCTTGTCTTCTATAGTAGAAGTAGTCACATACACGTTTTAACACAAATAGGATAATATTTCGGCATTGTTGCCTTTATCAAACACGAAGAAAAATGAAGAGAGAGTACAGATAACACAAACACTGGATTACTCCATTTTGGTTTTAAAAGCATAAAAAATTTATTTTAAATTCAAAATGGCGTAATCCAGTGTTTGTGTTATCTGTACTCTCTCTTCTTTCTTCTTTGTGACTACTTCTAGTATAGAAGACAGTGGGCTTTCTTCATTAAATTTACTCTTAGTAGTTTATTTTTTCCTTCTTCTTTAGTTTTATAAATTTCCTTTCTTATAAAATTATTTGACCATTGGGCCACCTCATTTTTAAACAATTTAACTATGTTATAATTTTTACATAAGAATATTGATTTGTAAACTATAAAACAGCCCTGAATGGCAAAAATTGAACATAAATTGAGTGTTTTAGCTGTCAATATTTTTACTGGCAGGCTTTGAAGCCAAATCAATGTTTCAAAGCTTCATAAGCCCTTAATTTAAATAATTAAAATATTTAAACCTATAACAACTATTGGTAAGATGTATGATCATTCAATATTTTGACGATTTTGACACACAAGATTTTAGTTAACTTGCTTAAAAAAACATCTCCATTAAAACAATGAATTCCTTGAAAACTGTTTACACCCAATTAAAGAAGTATGAAATCCACTTTCAATTCGAAGAAAACTCAAATATTTTTTGTTAGTTGTTTTATGCTTGGAGACATATATTGTTATTATTTATATAACTGTCTGGAAAAGAATTAAAATAGTATAATTTTAAAATTATTAAGATACACAGTTGATTTGAATTATCAAATGGATTCAACCCTTTCCTGGCCCTATATAATAGTTCAATTCCCCCCCACTAGCCCTTTATTTTTGATAACATGAAAATTTGCACATGAGTTTATGCTATAAGCAATAGCTTGGGATGTAATTAACATATTATGTCAACATTTTCAGAAACTTATTATATTAGGGACCATAATGACACTACTACGAATTACATATTATATAGTCTAAACAAGTTGTCGTTCATTAATGGCAGCTTAGCTCTTTATTTGAGCGAGATTTATTAACTCATTAGTTTATTTTTCCTATTCATACCAATATTTTCAATTATGTATGTCTTTAAAGAGAAAATTCTTTACCCATTTCAGCCACACTTTGCTATATACAGAAGAAGGTAAATGAAAGAGTGATATGTTTTATGTTTATTTCAAGTGTCCTAGGAACAAATAACATAAAAGACAAATAGAAATAGAAATAGAAGTGGATGGATGCAAATAAGTCTCTTTTAGGAAAATCTCATTTAGCAATTTCAAGGATACGTTTTGTTATCCATGGAAAAAGGTTCGGGAAAGAAAGGTAAAAAAGAAACAAACAGTATATGGTTGCGCGTTCTTTAATATATATAACAAAACATACCTTAAAACGCATAAGAGAATTAATGGAAATCAAGTTTGTGCTTGTAAAAAATCTAAAGTTAAGATTTCATAAAAATTGATTCAAAGTAAAACGGACATAAACAGCCTAAACACATAAGGCTATAATTATAAAAATACATTATTTCAAGAGGCTACTGAGCAGGCACACAGGCAGGACTTAAATTTAAAATAGGAAAGCTTAATATAATATTTGAAAGATAACATCTCAACATGAAAGATAGCTGACATGTTGGTAGAATAGGTGGCATTTAAACCAATTTGTACGTTCTACAATTTATATTTAAGATATATAGTACCCATTCCAGTAAAAATCGAAACTTACTTGGATAGATACTTTTCTTCTTCACACTCATCCCCATTGTTGTTATCTTGACTGCGCCAAAACTCCCGCCATAGACTCTCCACAGTCTGAAACTCCAAGTTGACCACTGCGTCGAGGAATGCCTGAGAGAAAAAAATAAATTATTTAATATTTGAGACAAACAAGTTTGTTAACATATAAAAAATTATAAGTGGGTCGAATCCATTATTTTACAAATTCGAGTCTTGGAAAAAAATATGAACATCGTAGGAAGTAGAAATTAAGAGGGGTGTTTTTGTAAGTAAGGGTTGTTTTGCAATACAATACTATCTATTTTTGAGTGTTTTCCCCCCATCCAATTCTACATTCCTTCAGCTACTTATCAACACAGTTTCTGTTATTATTTAAACATTTGTCATAACATAAGATAAGTTTTTGTAGACCCTCATCATAGAAATCTGCCGCCAGTGAGGAAAGCCATTCATGAAATGTCGTTTTCACTTTGACGTAGGTGTAGAAATGCTTGCAGGCAAGGAACCTTTTCAGATGCAGGAAAAGATAGGGGTCACTAGGCGCAAGGTCAGGGCATTAAGGGGGAATGGTCCAATTGCTGCCAGCCAAAAGATTCGATGAGAGCTTGTGTTTGAATAGCAGATTGGGGCCTCGCATGGTCATGAAGAAACAACACTCCGGCAGACAGCAGGCTATAGCGTTTATTTTGGATTGTGCAGTGAAGTTTCAACAAGGTCAGATGATATGGAGCTGCGGTTATTTTTGTCCCTCGTTGCATGAAGTCCACCAGCTACACAACCGCGTCTGTCCCAAAACATGGTTCAGGAATGGCTTTCCTCAATGGCGGCAGACATCTATGACAAGAGTCTACAAAAACTTATCTCAAGATACGACAAATGTTGAAATAACAACAGAAAATATGTTGAAAAGTAGCTGAAGATTTGTAGAATTGGATTAAAAAAAATTACCCAAAAATAATTCAGAGTTGTTATTTTATTGCATAGCGATTATTACTTAAAAAACACTCCTTATAGCTGTTGAGTAAATAATTAACTCTGCTAATGCCATGTGCTGACCTCGCAATGTTCCCTGTAGATACTCCGCAGTGTGTCCACGTCTTCCAGAGTACAGTCCTCAGGTAGGCTCAGTCCTGGGGAGAAGTCAATCTCTGGAAAGTCAGGGATAGCCCCAGCCCCGTCCCCCAGGTACTGGTGGTGCTGTGGCGGGGAAGCAGAGCTCGAGTGATTGGATGACGTGTTGTTACCACCACCTCCTTGTTCATACTGACCCTCCATCTTCTGGCCGGAACCTGGCAGGAACTTGAAGCGTTTTTGTGAGGAACCGCCCTGTTGTCGGCTCGAAGAGAGGGAGGTGCCATCTTCCGAGAGTTGGTTCAAACTCGAACTCGGCTTCACACGGATACCATAGTAGTGATACTTCGAGTTTCCCCTGCACACAAGTTCTTCAAATGGTTCCACTGGACCAATTTTGATACACTACAATTATTAATGTGTGGTTCAAGTAAGGCATGCATATTCTTTTCAAGTTTAAAAAAAAAGTAACTATCTGGTATCAGGGAGGCAATTAAAACCCTAGAATAAAATCTCCGCATGATTACTAATTTTCTTTGTAAATAAAATCATTTTACAAATTATTTAGAAGGCTTCTCCTCCGATTACGAGACTCAAAGCAAATTATTTTTAGTGAAAATATTTTTTAAATGGTGTGTTGAGCGACAGGAAACTTTTGGAAAATTAGATTTCCTTAGATGATATTTAAAGTGGTCTTTGCCTGGATATTTTAAAAAATTAGATACCTTTAAAATATATTTTAGAGTGATCTTTAATCAGAAATTTTTTGAAATTTTTATACACCTAAAAGCTATTTAAAGTGATTCTCTACCAGCAAATTTTTGAACATTTCCTTAAAGAGATATATTGTATATTCTTAACCAATGTCCTTTCCCACTGTTTGTACTTGAAGTTATTCCTTTTACATGTTCTTATCCAAGTGTCCTATCATCCTTTATCGATTTCCTTTTTCTTCCTTTTATGTTTTTTGATTTCCTCTTTTAGGTTTTGCATGTTTCACACCCCTCCCTGATGAGTCCCGATAGAACTAAACCTAGATGGGGGGATTGGGCCATGACAATCGATTTTCTTAAAAAGGCAGCCAATACCTCTTTGTTCAGTGGCAACAATGTAAAGCCATAATGTATTCATTCCCTTTTAAGTGGTTTCTATCTGCCTTTCCTGTACCTTCTTCCAAATATATATTACTTAACATTTTTAATGGTATACTAGTGGTAGCTACATTGGCTAGCTGTGGTATTAATACTCTTATGCTGTTTATCTGAAGAATATGTCTGATATTTCTATCAAAGCACTCACCTGGTGCCGAGTCGACGAGTGCGCAGGCCAAGGAACACAGAGCGAATCAGTTTACCGAAGGAAGCAGCATTGACTGGGTCAAGCTTATGTTCATTACAGTGGCGGAGATAGTGGTTGTATAAAGTGGATCGGGGCAGGCTCACCCCCTCCGCAGTCTCGTAGTTCTCCAAAAGCCACTGAACCTGCATCCCCCAAAACCCATCATAGCACACAGCCCCCTCTGGGAATTTTCATTTACAATCTTGAGTCAATAGCATCAACCTCAAACATTTAAGTGGAGGTTGGGAGAAATAGAAGCAAAATTTTTAACCCTACAAAACTTAAAACTAATAAAAAATAAGATTAAAGTTAAGTCTAATCTACTATTTTACAAATCTGAATATTGGGAAAAATAATAAACAAAAAGAAAAAATATATATAATGAAATGAAAAAAATAAGAAATAGTAACTTTTTTTGGTTGCTTTAACCATTTAATCATAACATTCATACATTAGGTTAAGGGTTAAATTACTGATTTAGGATCTGGCTGTTAAGATTATTCTGTGGTTATAGTGAGTCTGAACCAACAATATGGCATATTTAAGTTATGAAATAAATTAAAATTAAAAAAAATAATATATTATTTTATTCCCGAATACATTATTTTCTCAAATTCACAAATCTCTTTAAGAATCTGAAGATCCCAACCAGAGATAGGATACTTAAGTAGGGGTGGACTGATCCCAACCCAAGGAAAATGCCTGGAATTTATTTATTCCAAGATTCTGGCAGGAAAGAGCCCTTCCCTGCAAGCTGCAAGATTTGGAAGGGAAATAATAGAGTTTATTATTCCAGTAGGTATTACTGGCTTCTTACTCTACCATATTTTGAAGTGTGGAAATGAGGGGGTTAGGGGTGGGGATAGGAAATACGAACATCAGCCTGTTTGTTGTTCTGACACAATGAGGGGTGTTTAAAGAATCTTTAAGTGGTTTAAAACCTAGATGATATATATATATTTTTCACTCTTCTGATAATTAAATACGAAATATTAAAAAAAAAAAAAAAATATGATTAAATAAAAATAANTAAAAAAAAAAAAAAAAGATGAGCAAATAAAAATCATTTCTGTAAGAATTATTAAAATCAACTATTTGACTTGTATTGCTAAAAATTTGACTTGTATCTTTGCTCTAAATTTCGCTATTTGATTTGATTAAAAATGCTCTTCACATACTTTTATCTGCAATATTATGTTTTTATGATGTTATCATGGTGCTTTACTACTTGTGTTATGTTTAATAATGTGCAAGCTTTTACAAGTCTTACCATATTAGTCTAAAAATCAATATATATATATTTTTAGTCTAAAATTATTCTAAAGCATCATTTTAAAAAAAAAATCTCCCGTTCTCATCCAAATCCCAATATTTTTTAGACTCATTTTCCATCTTGTTTTCATCCTGATATAAAAATGTAATTCCTATCTATCTCTGTACTTAAGTTTAAAAATTTGAAAAGAGATGCTTTATAATGCAGACATCTGTTAACACTTTCCAACGGTCACCTGCAGGCTAAACTTAATTATATTATATAAGTGTAAGGGTTAATGTTAGTCCAAAGAAATCAATTTTTTAACAAGTGCAAATAAAATATAGTAAACAAGACAAGCAGTTAGAAAGAGTTTTCTCAAGTGCACCCCAGGCATGACTTACAGTGGCTGGCGACACTCGAGTGGCATGGGAGAGGCTGGGATGACCATCACCGTCCATGGAGGAGGGGTTTGAGTTCCCAGGGACCATGTACGCCACCCCACCACTGCCATCCTGGTTCCCGGCAAGGGCAGCCAACACCACAGTTACATTTCACTCAGGTTAGCCAAGTACACAGGTTAGAAAATAAGAGCACCCAGAAAATGTCATTGACTAAAGAAGAAAAAGATGGTTAGAGAGATTGATACTCATTTCAATAGTTTAATAAATCAACAACCGGAAAAGATTAGTTGCCATACTTATTAAAGATCTACCCCTTTATCTACAAAATATATTTCTCAACAATATTATTTTGAACAAATGAAAATATCAAAATTTGCAACCTTATGTTATAAATAGTTTTGCTCCGTAAATGATCCGATATGCAGTAAAGATAAAGCAAATCTTTGTAAAAGCTATTATTTGAAAGCTTGTTTAGTAAGAAAATGCAAAAATACAATAAATATGAGTAAACTTTTGAAAATACTAGTTACTGCTTACATGCATGTTTTAGCTCTACTTTACTAGGTTATGAATTTTGACATATTCTTTAATACACTATTACATTTGTAATGTGAAAGACATTTTCAACTAAAAATGATGTATGTGGCTTCTGATGGTTAGTTCTCATAGAAGTGGCCCTTTCAGGCAGGCTAAAGAAACTCCTCTTTAAGTAAAAATCTCTCTATGTTTATGAATCAACTTCTAAATACCTGCTCTTTTGGCGGGCCAATTTAACTCTGAATGATTTTGAATTATTTAATTGTTATTGTCACACATGGTTGACCAATGTTATCATGTTATAGTGTGCTTTAAATTTATGAACCCTAATAGCTTTTCGAGCCTCATTTCTATATTAAAGTAAAAATTGAACTAAGCATAGCTTTAAGAAAATGTTGGCTTTGATTTAATTATTAATTATTAGAGGGCGGGGGGGTTTAGTGTTAAAATAAATACATCAGCATTCACCTGTACAATGAATTAAAATTATCACCCACTGTGTACATGGCTGGGATTCAAACCTAATTCCAAGCAAAGCATGCTAGCAATAAGCTACCTTAAAATATGCACGCAAAGTGTTAAATGATTTTTAATAAATAATATTTTCCTAAATATTTGCTATGCTACTCCCTTCAGTAGACAAATATTGTAAGAGGCTACTCTTGCAGTAGACTAACTAGACTGCCAATGACAAGGTTCAAATCTTGGCTGGCTGTATTGTCTTCCATTTTCTCTAAATTTACCCTTCCTCATCCTTAACACAATTAGCGTAATTAGTACATAAGCATATAGCTTCAACAGGTAGTAAATCTCAATATGGTGCTAAAAAAAAAGTTCGGATTTTTATTTACTGTTTTAGCACCGCATCCTAGTGCCAATTTGGGTCATTCGCTTTTGTACTAGTTATACTAATGGCTTTAGGAAAGTTATATTTATAAAAATGCACCCACATTTGCATGGAGGTAAAGTGGAAAAACCACCCTCAATCCACTCGACCAAGATTCAAACCTTAATCTCCCTGTCATTGGCAGTCTAGTCTACTGTGAGAGTAGCGAGTTAGACAACGCGGCCACTGAAGCGGGTTTATTTACTGTTAAATTTCAGATCTCTACACTCTTAAGGTGGGGATATTGGGAACATGAAAAAGAGTAAGTGTCTTCGAAGTTTTTATAGCAAACTTTTTTTTTTGTCAAAGAGAAATTATCAATTCAGTACAACCATCATATAATCATTGTGACCTGGTCAGTTTAATAAAATGCCTCCATCTTCCTCAATCCTTCCACCATTCTTACTCATATAATTGGTTTCATGCTTCTATCACTTGCATACTTTCTGTTATCTGCTCCTCCCATCTCTTTCTTGGCCTCCCTTGTGGTATTTTTCCTACATACTTCCTTTCCAACATTTTCTTTCCCTCTCCCTCTTTTCAGTACAACCATAGAGTTTTATTTTCACAATATGGTGAACCAAACATTTTTTGAATATCTGTCAAGGGTGTCCTAAAATTAAATGGCAACCTTTTCTCTTCTATTAAAAAGTGTGTCATCTAACAGGCGGAAGGTGGAAGTAGAGAGGGTATAATTAGAAGAGAACGGTCAGGAGAATTGTTTTATAGGTGTGTAAGAGACCTGGAATGGAGAAGAGAAGTGCCCTCGAAGTGTAGGGAAGTGTTGTACAGGGCATACTTTGTATCCATTGTCACATATGCAGCAGAAACAAGGACAATGCATTTAAGAAAGACTAGGAAAATGGAGGCCAAAAGAATGAAGTTTGTGAGGATCATCTTAGCTGTCATGAGGAGAAACAGTACAATGGTTTGTGTGTTGACACACAATAAAAATGAGGATGACTATTTATAAAGACATAAACCATTGTTTCAAAACCAATCAACAAAGAATGCCATAAAAAACAAGTGACTTATCTCATTAATCCAGTAGGTAAATATACAGTAGATGTAAAGGCTTTTTTTGTATCGTCTGTGATTTTAACTATTTGTGACTTCTCTTCCTTCCACTACCCCAGAAAATTGAGAGTATAATGTCTGTGTTACTTTATGCCTGATAATTAACTCAAGTCTTTGTTTTATATGGCCGAGTTATTTGACACATCCAGAGTAGTTCTAATATAACATAACTAGATTTATTTTCCATGTCAAACTACTGATACCACATCCAAAATATAGAAAATTAGTTCGACGAGTTCAAATATGAATGAGATCAACGACAGAGAGTGAACCATGCCTGAGACAGTAACATACACTTGTTAAATTAAATAGTTCATCCAAAAAGATTGTATAAAATATAATTAAAAGGAAGAAAAATGTGACAAATTTAAATAAAACTTTTTAAATTTGATTTAATTTTTGTATTCAGCTAATTAACAATTTTTTTAAACATGATAGAAACATGCTTGCACTTTTCTTAAGTTTAAAAATTAATCTATATTACACAAGTCAATTTAAGACTTTTTTTCTTACAGATAATTAAACCAATATGCTTCACCAAAACTAAGGTTTGTATCTACATCAATACACCTCTAGATAATATAAAAGAGAAATTTAACTAAGCTAGCATAAAAAGGTCATTTCTCTGGTTCCTATCTCAGCCAGAGCCCGGACTATGATGACCTAAAAGACCTATAAATTCTAAAAAATGACATCAAACAGACTGTGTCCACGAAATACTCCTAGCATTGAAATGAGTGTCAATAGGAGAAAGGCATGCCCTTGGCCACATTCGCAAGCAAAGAAGGTTATCATCGGCAGAGCAAAACAAGAGTGTGAACACTTACAGCTGCCACAGTCTGCGGGGAGGCTCTCTGAGCCGCTATGATGGAGTGAGCGGTTTCAGGATCCACCCCTTGCTGGATGAGGTAGGCTCCATTGCCTTGGGCCAGGAGTTGACCTGCTGCCCCACCCTGCGCCAGGCTGCCCGCCACCTGAGGAGGACACACATGAGCCTCTCGGAAGACAAAAGGAAAAACGCCACAAAACAGAAAGAAGAAAATGGATGGTATACATGAGCATTACATGGTGCTGCCAACTATTGATAGGATAAGAAAAGGTCATTTTGGTTTCTTAATAGTTTCTCATAAACCCATACTCAAGTACTAGAGAAATCAAAATTTCCCAAAAAATTGAGATTATTAGTCTGGGTTTGGGTTCTGAGAGGCAGGGTCTAAAAACTTTAAGAAGTTTACTAAAGAATGCCTTAACGTTATTTTAACAAAGCTAATGTTGAGACAAATCTGTAAAATAGCGTTTGTGTTGCTGAGGATAAAGTGAAAGTGGATGCAAATGTTACGTTCCGTTGAGAATCAAAAAATGTATATTAGTCAGTGGTGGAGTGACTGTAAAGTCTTAGGATAAGGTTTTTGGGGTGGGTAATGAGGGTGGGGAAGGAGGCAGAGGCGGGTTAGCAGGTAGACAGTCCTCTATGAGTGTTATGAATAAAAACTGTAAGTCAGAGACTAATTTTTAAAGTTAACTTTAACTTAATTTAAACACTAAGTTTATTTATTTTATTTTAATGATGAATGGAGGTCAGAGCTCAAATCCCGAATGAGTAAACAAAGGGTGCATCTTTCTAAATGTTTTCCCTTTGTCCCTCTACAAACATGTGGGTACATTTCCTCTGTTTTAAATATTGCATATCATTTTAACACACTAGTGTATTTATTAAGAATAAAAATATTAATCACACTAAGTGTGCTATACAAAGATATACTAAAAGTGGAGGGAACGGGGCGGGCGTTGAATTTAAAGCATTATCTCTACATCAGTGGTTCTCAAACTTTTTTTAGATTGTAGCCCTTGGCCACGACTAAAAGTTTAATGTAACTTCAAGATAAATAATTTACAAATGGCAGGCTTTAAAAAATATACTACATTGTAAATTATTGATTTATTTAATATATTGGGAAAAAATATCCGTAGTCAAAATATTTCAAATGTGACAAAGCTAGTTAAAGAGAATCCTACTGTTATAGCCTTATTATTATTACTACTACCCATTCAGGTTATATACACTACGCTAATGTGTAATGGTAGGATGACTGCGAGATGAAATGGAGGACCTACAGTTTAACGTGGGATTTGAACCACTGTGAAGCCCTGCCATTCTACACATTCACAAGTTGTCATTAATAATACCCTTCTTGTCAGAGGTGAAAGAAGGGTTTGGCAATCAGATAAATCTGTGTCGGGACCGAGAATTGAACCCCAACACAGAAGTCAGACACCTTAACCCTAGACCTCCAGGTCACCTATAGCCTCAACACATTATCTCTTATTGAGAGTGGTTATGATCAGTTAAAAAAACTCATAGTTTTACTGTAAAAAGCCAAGGTGACCTGGTGGTCTAGGGGTAAGGTGTCAGACTTCTATGCTGGTGGCCGGGGTTCAATCCCCGGTCCCGGCATAAATTTATCTGATTACCAAACCCTTCCTTCACCTCTGACAAGACATCTTGTGAATGTGGGGAATGCCAGGCCTCCAGCATGGTTCGGATTCCACGTTAAACTGTAGGTCCTCCATTTCATCTCACAATAACCCTACCATTACACATTAGCGTAAGTGCATATAACCCGAACGGGTAGTAAGACGCGGTGCTAATAATAATAATAATGTAAAAAGCCCGTGGAAAAGTTTTATACATTTTCTTCACAAAAATGTTCAAAAATAAAGAAAAAAAGTTAACACAAAGGGGGAGCTGAATTGTATCCATTTAATTGTGGTGCTACTTGTCTGATGGATGGCAGGACCAGAGACTCTCCTTAACTCATTCCATATTTACTAGAGAGCAGCACTATCACTAAGTTAATATATATAAAAAAAAGATAAATACTTAATCGTGTTTTTTTTAAATAATAATAAAAGGGTACTTTACAAATGTTTGGTTTTAAAAAATTATTATGATCTAGCTTAAAATTGGTAGATGGGGAAGCCTTTCCAATAATAAATTAATATTTTAAGTAGTTTGAAAAATGTGTTGATGACTGAAAGGTTAAGTTTTGTTCGGGTGGGTTCGTTTATAGGTTAGAGTGGGTGATAGTTTTGCATGTTCTAAAGTTTAATAAAATGACGGGATTGAACTATTCCACTACCACATAAATGCAGTGATATCTATTCTATACTGGATGGACATAAACACACCAAATTGTGACACTAAATTCTGTCGTCTGCTTAATAGCGAGGGGACAGATGGTTTCTTTCAATGTTCCTGTGCAAAAATGTGTCTCTGGTGAATAAAAGGTTTTTTTTAAATAATGAAGTATTAATGTATTATACCCCACATGACTGAAAACATATTTACATTAAAGGATATACAATTCAGTTTTAAAGGTAATAATGTACAAATAAGAATTAAATACTTAATATATTAAAATATGTAGCTAACACCTGAGTTTTTTTTAATAGACTATAATATATTTAAAGTTCAATAACTAAAATGCATGATAAAATTAGCGAACAACGTTGAAATGCAACATTGTCTTGTATGTGTATACGAGAGAAAGAGAGAGATACTCGAAAGTTTTCTTCTCTCTTTCACAATGGTGTGGAGATGACAGCTCGAAAGTTTTAGCCGCAGGTGTCCATCCAGTTATGTTATAGAAATCAATGCATAAATGTTTATTTAGGGAGCTTAGGGTAATATGCAAGCTTGCAACCAAATAAATATGTTAATAAATTAGACAGGTGAGACGTCTATAGTTACATGAATTTTAACGTGAATCTTAAAGAATGCACTGCTATAGCTAAGTGAATATTACAAACCATAATATGCATTAAAGAGTTTTTAAGGACCAAAAGTGAATTTTACAAACAGCATCCTATTTTATATCAACATGTATATAAAATTTAGACTTTTTAAGGCCCAAAAATGAATATTACAAATCATATGCATTAAAGAATCCTATTTTATTTCAACATTTATATAAAATTTGACCAAACACTGGAGGTGGAGGGACACAACTTGCATTACACACATTTTCAAGGCCCTCCAGGAACCATACCATTTGTGTCAAGAGCACAAAGCGGGGCCCTGAAAGTAAATTCAATTCTCTATTCAACCTTATAAGTGTGTATAGGTTTAAACCCTAAAGATCTGAGCAATTTGAACAAAATATGGGGAGAAACATATTTTTTTTAAATGAAAAATCATGCTTTACACACATTTTTAGTATGCTCCAGGGCCCAAACAAAAATTTGTGTCAAGAGCCCAAAGCAGGAGCCCTCATAGTAAAACCAATCCTCTATCCAACCATATAAGTGTGCATAGGCCTAGGTCCTACAGATCTTAGCTATGTGATGCAAAATTGGGGAGGAACATTGTTTTTTTTAAAGTAAAATCCTGCATCAACCACATTTATAAGGTGTTCCAGGGCCCAAACCATAATTTGTGGTCCCAAGTATCCTCTATTCAACAATATAAGTATGCGCAGGCCTAGACTATATATATCTGGCCAATTTGATCTAATAAGGGAGTATACAATTTTATTTTAAGTAAAATTCGGTTTAGTGTGTTCAAACGTCAAAATCATAGTTTATGTCTATGTAATAATTAATAAAAATATAAGGGTTCTACTTGTATATTTATTTAACCTTCTGTAATTTCTCCCTCATTTGTTGCACCTCTTGATTATACCTTCCTTTCCCACCCATTATCCTTCCTCCACCATAAAAAACATCTAACCATGAATGCTTGACCCTGACAAATTCTCCCTACAATCCTTTTCTTCTCGTTCAACCTTCAATAGATCTTTGTATCTTGCAAGCTTCCCCTCACCCCATCCAAATCAATCCACATAAAATAAACTTGGGACCTCAAATGATCTTGTCAAATGTAAATGTAGCAGCATGTTTATAAATCGAATACATTAAATAACTGCTGTTTCTTGAATATTTAATATTTTAATATAAATCAAAAGAATCAGAATAAAAACAAAAGTTATAAATGTGTTTTGCAAAATTTAAGTTTTGGGAAAATTATTTTGAAATTTAGAAACAAAACAATTTAATCATTTAAACATAAAACACATTATTAAAATTATTACTCACATCCAGGATTTTAATTAAAAATAAAGGTTTTATATTATTTTTATTCAAATCACTCAGCCAAAGGTCGCCGACCCCCGCTCTTTACTATAATGAATGGCAACCTGTTAAGCTTGTAGTCATTTGCAGGTTCAACAAATTAATATACATCTTAGAGCCCCTTTATTCTAGCGCTTAGAAAAAAACAAGACACTTGTTGAAAAAGTTGGTTTTATTTCAAATACATGTTTTTCTTTAGTCTACGCATCTCACAACTCGTTTGGATTATATGCATTTGAACTAATGTAGTTAGTGCTTTAATGATCAGAAATTTAGAAGAAGTGTACCCACATTTGTGTGAAGAGAGTAGAATAGAATAAAAAAAAAAAGCTTTATTACAAATTACAGGGATTTTTACACCAGTCTCCCCATCATTGGCAGCCCAGACTACTGAAAAAGTGACGCATTTATCCACTGGATAGATTTATTTCAAAATTAGTCAAGACTAAAATAATGTTGGAATTTGTAAATGGTTTAACACACCTTGTAATAACAACACAGCAGATATATTGATATTAGCTCCTAATTACCTGGCTGTAGGTGACGGCGGTGGAGTTGCCGGTGTAATACTGGCCAGTGGCAGGGGTGTACATGGTCCCCGTCTCCCCCACTGTGTACACTGGGTAGGCCCTGTCAAACAAACACCGAGGACACGTGAGAAAAACAACTGTGCCCCAGTCTTATCCAATAGTTATCCCATTTTACATTAGGTCAGGTAGAGTCCATTTATTATTTCTTTAATCCAGGTGTCAAATCTGAGTCTTTATTTTATAAACAAATCCTGAATCTCATAAAACATGTTAAGAATATGAGGTCACCAACAATTCAGTCTACCTTAAGTGTAATGTCTTAAACCAGAGATCGGCCAACTTTTTGAAATTGCAGGTTGTACAAGACTAAAAAGTCTTTTTTGTGGACAAATTTGTAAAAAAAATAGTAATAAAAAATGTCAACTTTTTATTTGTCATAAAGTAATTAGTTATTAGTATATTTCTATGAATGCAGTAATATGTTTGCTAAATATTTTGTGGGACAAATAAAATAAGTCTGAGTGGCGGTGATTGCAAACCGTTGTCTTAGACCATGTGATCATCAGTTCGAGATTCATTTGGAAATGAAAACGTTTAACTGGTTCATTCTTTGTCTGTATACCTACAGTTTATGTTATTATTATTATTATTATTATTATTATTATTATTATTATTATTATTATTATTATTATTATTATTATTAGCACCGTGTCTTACTAC
>CABEEJ010000140.1:145600-197464 GCA_901482245.1 Timema douglasi
CGCACTTACGCTAATGTGTAATGGTAGGGTGATTGTGAGATGAAATGGAAGACCTACAGTTTAACGTGGAATCCGAACCATGGTGGAGGCCTGGCATTCCTCACATTCCCAAGATGTCTTGTCAGAGGTGAAGGAAGGGTTTGGTAATCAGATAAATCTCTGCCGGGACCGAGGATTGAACCCCGGCCGCCAGCACAGAAATCTGACACCTTACCCCTAGACCACCATGTCACCTACATAGAATTTATGGTAATAGTGACTATAATGCAATACTTTCTTTGAGCCCCGTGTATTACTACCCGTTTGGGCTATACACTTATGTACTAATTATGTTAATGTGTTAGGGATTAAGAAGGTTGAATTTAGAGCAAGTATACCCACATTTGTGTGGAGGGAGGGTGGGAAACTATTTAGGACAAACCACCTCCACTATATATGACTAGGATAAAACCTCTATCTTCCTGTCTTTGCCAGTTTATTCTATTGCGAGATTAGTGCCTTAGAACATGTGGCACCAAAGCGCTTTATAATGCACTACAATGGGAGGAACCTAACTTACATCTGTCCATTGGTGGCAGCGTAGATGGCCTGATCTGCCGAGCCTTCTACATACTGCACGTACGTGGGGTGCACCCCTTGCGCCACTGCGTCCGTCCCCACGGCGTCTCCTTCCGACACTGCTAACAGACACAACAAGTGGCTTGTAGCATTATCAAAACATTAAATAAATAAAAAATATATTGTCGATAGATCAAAGTACTATTAAATATAAGATATATTCACACATTTATATGTTTTGTTATAGTATGTCGTTAAATAAATATGAGAGAATTGTAGAAAAGGGGAGTGAAGACAAATTTAAAGTACACACACTTCAAACTTTAACCTAACTACTTCTGAGGATGATGCCACATGGCATCGAAATAAGGTTTTTTTCAAACAATAAAAATGGAATCGGTAATTAGAATTGCCAATTTTTCAAATCTGATCAAAGGACATTTGCCAAACACAGCGGGAACATTTGATTTTTTTTTGGTTTGTTTTATACTTCCATAATATTAAGGGTAAATAATGTTTGAAGGGTCCAGTATGTACTTTTCTGGAGACAAGACTTCTTTGGTCAAAAAGGTTTGGTAACTCCTGCAATAGACTCAATAAATCAAGGTGTTTTGATCAAATCTGAGCTGCTCAACAATAAAATGAAAATTAAAAAAACAATTTGGAATGTGTGTTGTGACATGTGAGGATGTGTATGATGATAATGGGTTTCTGATAATTGACCCCTCCCTCCCACTCCTTTGGGTGTATTAAAATAAAACAGTAAGTTATAAAAGTAAGTTAAATTGTTATTATTAGCACCGCGTTTTACTACCCGTTCGGGTTATACGCACTTACACTAATGTGTAATGGTAGCGTGATTGTGAGATGAAATGGAGGACCTACAGTTTAACGTGGAATCCGAACCACAGTGGAGGCCTGGCATTCCCCACATTCACAAGAAAGATAAATCTTTGCCGGGACCGAGGATTGAACCTCGGCCGCCAGCATAGAAGTCTGACACCTTACCCCTAGACCGCCAGGTCACCGACTTTTTTTTATATTGTAATGCAAGATTGGGGTGGTTTGCGTTTTAAAGCTAAAATTTCTTGACACTATAAATTATAACCTATTTATTTATTTATCTGTTGTTGTGATCACTTCCTATGATATCATTAGATGATGGTTTGAGTATTTTCCAGTGAAGTACCTTTAAATATCTGCAGTGCTTTGATAAAATTGGCTGAAGTGAGAAAGGTTAAGATGACCTTTCTTAACTATTTGTAGATGGGAGAGCAGATAGTTTACAGTTTGGTTCTTCAGCATTTATGTGGTAGGGTCAGGTCAACCAGTTGTCATGATCAATACAAGGATTATTAACTAAAGATTTGATTTAAGGAATGGATCTGACACCTTAGCTTGGTCGGTAGCGTGTTTGTCTACTGAGCTAAGGGTCCTGAGTTTGATTCCCGGCATGGCTGAAAAATTTATCATTAGTGAAATGTGGGTCTACCCTGTCACATTGAGAAATTAACGATAAGGGACTGGATGTTGTGTCTGTTCTAGTTTTAAGAAAGATTATAAGGTATATGATGCTACAACAGGCCTAGAAAACCGGTATAGGAAAATATATGGCTTGAATAAAAAAGTGACCTTTGCTGGAAACGATAATGGATGTAAAAATATTTAAGTATTGGGGATAAGAAGAATAGTTTACACAGAAGTGCACCCCAAGTAGCATGAGGAGATAAATGGGAGCAATAGTGATAAGATCACCTCAGTGTGTTCAGCTTAGCTGTGAATCTCGATCCACCCTGTCCATTGTGACAAAGTAGAACACAAGTTTATTGCCTTGGGCCATCAGCGTTATCATAGGAGGTTAAGATTGCACACACGAAAGTGGTCAGTTGTCAGCTCAAAGCATTCAACTACATCACATTCTTTATTTTAAAAAAATCAAAGAAATTTAACATATCAAGAAGAAAAGGAAGCATTATTTCTGACAGCACCAAAAGAAGAAGATGATTAGTAGGCCAGTTAATCTACTATATCTAGTAGATACACGCGTAGAAGACTTATCATTTGTAAAATACTAGTTTTTTTAAAACTAATTTTACATTTCTGCATTCAGGAAAATTGAACCCCCATTTAATTTTATAGTTCTTCAGTTACAAAGAATACAACTCATGCGAGAATTGACCAATCTCAACCAACAGCACCTGGGAGTCAATGCAGGATAAAATGCTGCACTGAGCTTGCATGCAAAGACCTTTGTACCAATCAATGCTACTTTTGTATATACTTCAAAATAATAACTAAGTGATCTTTATTATATAGTACTATGAAGCTAAAGTGTAGGATTAAAATTAACCTATGTTATCTATAATGAGCGTGATTTGAAAGTTATTCAAGGCCTTTCATATTTTAGGAGTGATTTAAGTTGTGGAGCAAGTAGCAGAGAAAGTTTTGAACCTGATATATCATATTATGATCATCCATTGTTTCCAGCCTGTACCAGTTAGATAAAATGCTTCCATCTTCCCCCCTCCTTCCACCGTTCTTCCTCCTTTGATCCTTTAAATTATTTTCCCCTCACTTGAACACTTTCTGTTATCTGCTCTTCCCATCTCTTTATATATGATGTAAGATTTTGATATAATTCTAAAATATGTTACAGATCTAAAAAAAAGATCTAATATTAAAGTTTTTGACAGAATAAATTGTAGTTGGTTGTAAATACAAGTGAATATCTTTAACAAAGTTCAGTATGATACTCAACCCTTTTAACGATTAAATATTCATAAGTGTGTATGGTATAAGGGGAATAAATTATTATCAACTATAGTTGCTAAGAATAAACCAAATCCTAATATCTTCTAGTATAAAATTTCCTCACTAGAGCCCTTGTGTGAAGGCAACACATGCTAGTTAAATGATCGCACATCCCCTTCTAAAAAATATGACAACACTTGTACTCACAAGGAGCATCATACCGAAGTAACATGTGCCCCTCCTGTAGGGGGCTGTAATAATTGAGTGAGAACACTCTATAAATCGAGTTCACCCTCTAACAAATCCATTGCTAATTAGCTATAATCTTCTTACAATACAATGTTTCCTACTTCCACTTTATGTTGTCATGGGAATGCCGACCAATCAAACAGATATTATCAATTCTACAATAGCTGGTGGAATGTGACAAACAGGATTGAGTAATGATGCCCGAGCAAGAACGATTAATGTGATTAGTATAGTTATGCTTTGAGTGTTATTAAACATTTAAAAACAAGTGCATTTAATGAGCAAAAAAATATATTAAAAAGCACATAAACCAACAGTTATAAAATTAATTTTGAGGTGAAAAAAAGGTGGGTGGGTGCAGGGGTAAGGGGCATATGTATATTAAGTGCACCTGTCCTGGCTATCTGTATTAGTTACACTAATGGGGCAGGAAAGGTTCCCTTAGATAGCAGGTGCAAAGAAAGACATATGAATATGTCCTTAAGAAATTGACAACGTCGCTATAGCTGAGAAAAAAAGGAACAATGGGAAAACGTAAGGACCATTTGGGTGTCCTGTGATGATACAATTCTTAAAACATTGCACACAAAATTTCAGTTGTTTCATGTACATTAGAACAATGCATTTTCAAGCTTGAGTTTAAAAAATATCTACTAAAGGCTGGTCACTTAAACTCTAAGATTGGCAGATTCTTGTATAATTCCTAGTTTTACAAGGGGGAGGGGAGGGAGGGAGTGGAAGCATATTCGTTTTTTAAAAGGTTGTGAGACTTTGAACAATGTTTTTTTAAAAGTTATAATAGGTGTGTTATAATAGGTATTATAATAGGTTTTGTTAGTAAATATGTCTACTCAATGCCTAGGTTAGTGGACTATTGGAGTTATACACAATTTATACCAGCGGCAACCTCAATTATTTCTTAAAATATTTTAAATGACTTCAAGATAGGTCTTTGTTAAAAAATAAATAAAAAAAATATTCTGTAGGGAGACTTTGCCACAAGCCTACAAAGATAGGGAGGCCCCCTCAATTCCCTTAAAAAAAATAATTAATTCAGGGTACAGTCGTAGAACCCTTATCAAAAATGTTTATGGTCTGGATAAGAAAGTAATTATTATATTGGTGTAGAGAGTAGGCAAGTTATAGAGTAGTAGGTGTACAAGTGTGTTACACCCAGTGGCAATCAAATTTATTTGTGTCGAGACAAAAATATATTACCTCCTTAAGTCAAAAAGAGGAGGGGATTGGGGCTCAGCCTTGGAAAATTTAGTTACCATAGAAGATATTTTCAGAAGTTCTAGTCTGGAAACATTTTGAAAATTAACCTCCTATTCAAGATATTTGGAGTAACCCTCTTCCATAAAATGTTTGAAATGTGGATACCCCCAAAAGCTATTTAAATTCCTGAAAGGTGGCAAGATTCAAACACTTTACCAGCCCCACCACCCCACCCTCTGCACAAAATTCAAGAATAATTCCCAGTGTTTCTCATTCAGTGGTCCCTCTATACGTCTATGTTTTATTACATACGAAAGAAGGCACATTAAAGATGGAAATAAACTTATAAAAGGGTATAACATTTGTTTCTATTGATCTTTCCTGTGCCTTCTTTAATATATGACAAAATACAGGTACTTCAAAAAGCAAAAAGAGGCGTTCCTTAAAGAGTTATCTACTTCTATGTTGTGATACTATTGACTTGTCACCGGGTGTTCCGTTGAAGGAAGATAATGATTGTCACAATTCCCCAACGTGGTATGGAAAAATGTGTATCAATGCATATGGAATAAATCACAGTTTTAGAAGTAATACACACTTTAAGTGTTGTGGATAGTAAACTTTAAAGCTAGGTCAAATTCAAAGCGTGAGTTTTGATTAGCGACATGAAAACGGAACTTAGCATATTCATACAACACATCAAATTTTTCAAGATTGCAAACTTTTAAAATGGTGAGCTCAAAGTCTTATTTCAACTAAGCGTTCTTACAGTTTAATATCAATATAAAACACCATTTGTACAATCAAATGTATATAATATTAAAAAAATTGCTTTCTCACCAACTTTATTAAAACTTTATACGAAAACATACCATATTATAAACATCAGCTTTGAAATTATATTTTCCATGCTATCTGGGAAAGGAATAAAATAAAATGAATATAATATTGTTAAAATGATTATTGAACCTCAAATATAGCTATACCACACAACAATAAACTCTCATTAGGTGTACTAGTGAAACTTTATTTTGTGTGGAAGAATTTGAGACATTTGTGTACCAAATAAATTGACAACTAAAGTAAAAGTTGTTTGCTTTATGTACAAATAAATCCGTATGATCTTTGAATAAACTATTCTCAAATATGCTCAACTTCCGTGGTGGAGGTAGTTTTTATTTATTTGTGGTATTTAGCTTGCACTTTCTGAATCAACTGATTATATCAGCACAAGAGTATTTCTATAAGCGAGAGTGAAAGGGTATACCAATTTTGCTGGGAAAGGTATTTTCACATAACTTTCAGGGTTCTTTTACTTGCCACAATTTACATGGGACCGAAGGCATTACTTCCCCCATGAAGGAAGTTGCTCTACAGGTTTTCACCTCTCAATAAACATCTGTCAAAACCAGCCGTGTTGTAACCCACAAACATCAAGTCCTGAGGTGAGCATTTTACTCTTAAGATCACCAATGTTGACGATAGAAGTAGTCGATCTTCCAGATATTTTTCCAATCAACACAATAAATATTTCAGTCCTACTTCACAAATGAATCATAAGATGCTGCTAAACATCTAAAACCTGGCCAAAAACTAGCACTGGACAACTTAAAATTCAAACTAGGACTTTGTAAGTAGACATTTTTCACTTTTAGATGAGTTCTTATCAAGTTTGAATGAAAATGAGTTATTTTTTGAGTTGGAATAGCATAGAGAAAAATTTGTACAATACATATTTCAGGTTAAATTTCTATTTCTTTAATATATTCATGCAAAAACATGAGTATTTTTTTAGAATTTCTTTTGTGAAAATTTTTATAATCACACAAATTCAAGTTTTTAAATAAATTTAATGAAAATTGTGCAATATTTAAAAAAAAATTAAACAAAAAAAAATCTTGAAGGATTATAATTACTAATAGATTTTATCTTAAAATTGAATACAACTGATCAAACTAGGAATTTTTGAGGACAAGATCAAAAATTCTGAGTACTAAAATTTTCTGAGATTTGTAAAGATAATAGAGTTGAGATAGAGCAGCTAATAAAATTTGATTCAATTCAAATTTTTGAGTACTAGCTCACCTCTAATTTAAAACTTTACAAACAACAAAATGCACAAACTTGAGTTGAATATTCATTAAGTTCTTATATTGTGTAGTTAATATTTGAAAGAAGAGGGTGGCATCATGTGCACAGTGTAAAGTAGGTTACAGATCAATTATACCGTTATTAAGTCAATAAACAAAACAAAAGGTTTATGATTCATTCCCTTTTGAGATCCAATAATATGTTCATACATATAAAATAAGGTCCAGGTAAGAGGGAACTTTTTCGTACATCTCATAAATCAAAAAAGTAGTTTCCCATAACCTGAAGCGGGCATCAAACAACACCTGTGTTTGCCCAAATGTTCCCAGGTGCAGACACAAATCAATGTTCATTGCAATAAGTTATTGTAATGCCATCTATCAATGAACCACTGAGCTTTTAGCCAGCCCAAACACTTTATATTGAAGCCAGTTCAATACTTTACTATGACCATGAATAAAGTAATAAATGAGTAAAGAAATGAGTGGAAAAAATATTTGTCAATTAAGAATATAAGTATTATAATGGCTGCCGACCCTACACAGATAGCTATGAAGGTAAGCACCAGGAAATGAGTTAAAGAGATATATAATATTCACATTTAATTATTGGTTTAAGATTTTTTTTTACATATATCCTGGATACTCAGAATTAGTAGTGCACAAAAAACAAGAGTGTTTGGTATTAATGAATCAATATCTAACTAAAGAAAAGAGGATGGGAAGAGTAAATTTAAATAAAATGAATCTGCATTCACAAAGAATAATAAAGGCAACCCATCCCATAGCATTTGACCAGCTAATGAGCTGTGGCCTCGTGACTCAGTGGCTCAAGTTTTAGACTCGCAGACAAGTGGCAGCATAAACGCATGCAAATAGGAAAGTGAACAAGGATGGGGTAAGCCCTGCAGAACTGACGACCAACACTCAGACAAGCGTGCAAGTGTATGTATAGGCATAGTAAGTTTTGGATGGTGTCTTACCTACAACAGGGTTAACTGGTGTGAGGGCTGTGTATGACCTTGAACCGTTACCCTCTAGCAGTGAAAGCATGAAATGAAGACAGTTAGTGGCTGCAGTTATTCCTTGTGCGACTCGTGTGAGTTGAGATTCAAACATATTGCACATGTTGGCTCCAATGTATAATAGCAACAGTACTGTTATCACTATTTCTCAAAATATGTATTTTGAGGTCGTGAGCTTCTCAACTTTAAAACAGGTATATTATGACTTACTTTTCTTTTGTATTTAGAAATATAACATGCTGATTAAACTAAACCAATAAGCTTAAAAAACAATTAACAATATAATTAAAAAAATATTAATAATATAATTGTTATAAACTAATTCAAATTAATGTTCACTTCAATATTAATTCTTTCGAGGTATAAAAGAAAGTTGTTAACAAGACCCCATTTCCTTTGAAGTCAAGTGCATATATTGAGAAATACAACTATAGACGGATATATATCAATATATAAATTATGATGTTGATAAACCATTCTGTCTANCTCCAGAGCTCATTACACACTTAAAAATGGTGAAAATAAAATAATATGTTATAATTTTTGCAGCAATAATTCTCTATACACAAACTCACTTTGGCTTATCTTTATAAGATACAATCAATATTGGTTTAAAAATAATATGTTAGTTTCTAAAATCTACACTTAGCATCATATGGAAATACAATAAAATAAAATTGTTCAAGTATTTGTGTTCAAGGGTTTAAGAGAAAAGTCAATGGGATCAATATGTAAATAGTTTTCTTCTTGAAAATAATTATGGCTACTTCAGTTCTTTCAACACATATGTGATGCGGCCCAGAAAAACATGCCAAATATAGCTCAAATAAATTGTTTGGCAGAGTGTAAAAAGTCAATTCGGGTTGAAATTGAAGGTTTCTAGATTTCAAAGCCATCTGTTAATTCGAAACATTAACTACAATCGTAACCAGTAAATAGGAACACCACAACACTAATAATACAATAAATCTAACTTTAAATAAGGTATTGAATGGGAAATGAAACCATGCATTAAACTTTGGCTGCCATTTACCAAAAATTGGTAAAAATAAATATTGATGTTTGAAATATTATAAAAAGTAATTTTAATGCTAGAGAGATACAATTTTTTAATGTTCAGAATTAAATTTTATATTAGTAGAAAAAAACAAACAGAAAAATGATTTTTGCGACATGTGCCATGTTTTCCTGAGCCACATCACATATTTTAAAATTCATATGTAAAAAAGAGCATGCTATCTATATAATGTACACAATACCATTATCAATTGGTTATTTCAGTCATGAGGGAAAGTGTTTAATTGGATCACAAGATGAGTTGTAAGTTCTATGGGAGATTGTCAAACAGTCAATTCAAGATGAAGTTTTCATTTATAATACAATATAATATTTAATACAGTTTATAAACAATGTAAAATAACTATAGAAAAATTAGTTACAGACCTTATACCATTTTATGAACCAGTTTAATCAGGAGTGGTTATTGTCGAGTAATGAACGGTGAGCGCTTCTGTACAAATACAACCAAGTAAAGCTTATATGCTCTGTAGTAATGTTCATAAACTATTTTTAAAACAGACAACTGAGCTTTATTAACACATGGTTGAGTTATCTGTGATTCAACATCATCTTTGATGGAAAATCAATTAAAAAGAGTTATTTGGGAGGTACATTTTCCCGTTCTGTTAAACAATTCCTTTAAAATCTTATAACTAGTATATGATATTCAGTTTATTGTAGAAAGTAATTGACTTTGTTGAAAATTTCAACAAGCGTGTGAAAAAAAGAATCACAATAATAAGTTAATCAAAACATTTTCATATATATCTATTTAAAGTTTGAAACATTAAAAAAATCAAAGCGGGATAAATTTTTTTCTTGGCTTTTTTTTTTATCAAACAATGTGGCTAACATTCAAAACTTATGTTTATTCTTATACTATACATATAAGTTAGGACTTCAGATTTTATAAGCACAAAAAAACAAGACAAATGATAACAAGCTTCTCAAAATCGATGTGTAGGGATGAAATAATTAATATTTATATTTGTATTTGTACGTGTAATACTAATAAGTTCCTTTGCATACATATATGACACACTGGCTTAGAGTCAGATACCAATACCATAATGGGTTTTCTGACATTCAATACCAATACTGAATAAAATGTACCAATATGTTTTAATTAGTCCTACTTTTTGCTGGAAAGTTGGTAATTAAATAGTTAAAACTCTCAAAAAATAACTATGTTTGTGGGAAAGTCACTTTTTAAAATGTATATTTAAATAGAGATGAGGCGCAAATATCTTAAGAAAAGGCAAATGAAAATTATAGATTAGTTTTTTTAAGTTCTACTTTTGAATCTAGAGCTGCAGTCAAATCATTTTGTTATGTAAATAACAACTCACCGACTTTATATAAACTTTATTAAAAGTGTTGTAAGCCAAGAAGGAAATATTGTGCATAACTTTAAAATCTCAGCTTTGGCAATGTCAATACAAATTGAATAGAAAGCTTGTTAGTGTAAATTTAACAAAGAGAAAAATGCATCCTAAGTACAATGAGCCAACACGAGTGCTAGAGTTATGGCAGTAAAAGATAATAATCAAGCAACCTTTCGAAATATTACATAATATTCAAAATTTGTTAAATATTTTAATAGTGCAGGGCATTTGTAAAATTTCAAACGTTCTTCTAAAATGTTTTCAAATATGTAAATGAAATTGTGTGTGTCAAAGTCTGTTTTGACTTTTTGAAGATAACCCTGCCAAGTTTGAAACACTCTTTAAGTTTCAAAAGTTTCCCTTACATGTCCAGGTTTCCTAGACCAAAATATATACCTCTCCCCAGTATTTTAAATATTAAAAGCTATAAATAAGAAACGTTAATTTCTTTGTTTTCTATTAAATTCGTGATGTTGCGTTGTGAAACGATACAAAAGATGAGACGGCTATTTCCCCACTTTTGGCCCCTACTTGCAAAGAACTTAAATATGCCTTTCTGAGTCCAACCGGTCTATAACCCAAGCTGGCTCACTGTATGACGCCAGCCACGGCCCGTTCTCTCAAGAGTGTGGTCGGTCCACAGAGGAATCTCCCCGAAGCAGTGAATGGGCAATGTGAGTTTTCCAGTGTTGGACAAACGTGCCTCTTTAACTAACTCTAAGACCAAATCTAATCGATAGCTATCGGCGGGGTGTTGGTAGAAGCTGATAAACATCCTTGCATTTACACTTGTCCTAGCTTTGTCGGCATTGAGCTTTTTTGTTTCTTTAGCGCTTTGTGAGATTAATAGCACAATACAGCTATTAGGTTTATGGTAGGAACAAACCATTTTACTTTGCTGTCATTGTTGAAAATTTTTACTATATTATAGAGATGGGAAAAATCCCATATTTTTTTAGTCCAAATATTAAAATTTATTTCAAACCTTGAATCGAAATTCAAATCCTCAAATCTTAAAAAAAAGTACAATTTTGGTTAAGGTGAAATAGTTAAAATTTAATTTAAAAAAGGTTGTTTAAAGGCTAGGTGTCGGTGACAAATGATATGATTGAAAAAATGTTGATTGCAAATATCAACATCACTAAAATTTATATTTGACAGATTAGGAGAAAAACATGTTTAAAAATAAAAATTTCCTCACCATGCTTTCAAGAGTAATGAGCCTAGTTACCATAAAAAATGATAATACACCAACGTATGAATATATTTTTTGGAACATTTATGCGGCTTTTATACAAATTCATCTTTACATTCTACTCCTATAACAATGTATCTTCCTCCCTTTGTAAGAGATTTCAAGAGAAAATAAATCCCCCACACACGACAATAGTAAAAACCCAATTAAGGTGGACAGGAAGTGGGGCTAACCTGTTACAGTGATGTAATGAGGAGAGCCAACAATAGTTGCAGCCCCTGCTCCGCCTTGTTCTGCACCGGCAGATGCAGCCTCCGCGCCGCTGCTAACTACCACTTGTGCCGTCACTTGGGAGGCTCCACCACTGCCCACACTACCGTTGGAAGCACCACCGCCGTTTGAATCCTCTGGGCTGTCTAAGGACACTTCAATACTCCCGTTCTACAGCAGAGATACATTTTTGGATTGCTATTAGATTTATTTTATTCAACATAGCCAAGTTATGTTGAAGTTTTCACATACATACTATAAAATCTATTCCAAACAAATTAGACGGTGTTGTTGCATTAGTACTATCTAACTGAATTTTATTTATCTTACCTTTCTATGATGGGAGAATAAATAAAAGAGCAACTTTTTACCCTATCAATCAATTTTCATTCTGGTTAATAACCAACTACCTTATGTACATTTAAAACATCCGGCCTGGATTCACTAATGGGAGTAAATAGTTGCAATTTGAGAACAAAGTTGCATCTTTATTTGCCACCACTCAAGAGTAGGCGCAATTATTAAAACATGATTGTCACTTCAATAAATTAGAATGGCGGCACATTATTGAAATGGCTTGGAATACAATTAGTTAACTGTAATTCAACTAATAATAAAAAAAGTCTGTCAAACACAAAATTAGTTTCAATCCAGATAGTGGTAACAAAGCAATTACTTACCTTTTATTGTTGAACTTTTAGAGTCAAACAATGCAATGGCATTTATTGCATTACAAAACAAAACATCAAACAAAGCCACAAATCGTGTAATCTTTGTCTAGAGCCAAAGAGTACAAAGACATCTTGTCCCCAAATATGGTGGTTAGTATAGCTTTAAAATAAGTTTTAAATTTTTCATAAATGTTTTATTAATAGAACTTAAGCTTTAAACTAATAATATAAATAAATACTAGATACTATACTAATATTGTTTTAGTAAAGCACCCAGAAAGAGGCCGCTTCTAATTTTATTTCTAGTTTATAAGCAAAATATTTAAAAATCTTTGTATTTGCTGTCATTTTCACTAGAGATTTAAAATAAAGTAGCTTTGACTTTGATAGTAAATTCTTCACAAGGATTGGTCAAAAAGAGCACAACTGATGACGTTTATGGTGACATCACCGTAATCTTGCCACCAGTTTGTGAATACAGAAATGGAGAAAATAATAAGGCACATCTTTGAGAGTATCTTGGATGCAAAGTTGTGCCATTTCTAAACTTGCGCCGGGGCAGAATTGCGCTCGTTAGTGAATCCAGACCCTGAATTATTTAGCGTGTGTGAATGGTGGTAAAAAATGATTGGTAGCTTAGGCCAAACCTGTTTCAGCCTTGGTGCATCATTTTCTTTTATCATTCATTAGAAGGAAGGAAGGAAGGAAGGAAGTGGAATCTATATCATTGGAATTTTATTTTTAAAAATACACCCATATTCATCCAGTCATTAAAATTTAGTTATTGGCCAAAAGCAAATGAAGAAAAAAGTACTATGATGTGATGGTTGGTTACAGCTTAAGTGTGTATCCGAGAGGATTAAAAACCATTATTACATCCAAATAAAGTCTATAGCCCAACCCATTCAATGCAACTTCTATGGGATTGAACCAATTTTGTATAAGAGGGAGAAAGAAATTATTTGGTTACTGCACTAATTTATCTGAATAACTGTATTTGACATAACTTCCTAACACAAGACATCACAACCTTTCAAACCCTGCCCATATTTCTTCACGTCTACAACAATTAAGATTATAAACCAGTAATTCAGTGTTAGGGAGTCCTGCTATGACTAATTAACTGGTTAACGAATTAGTCAATCTATCATGGTAACGCCCAACACACAATTCTTTAACAATTAACCCTTTTTTAAGCAACACCGGCATTTCATCTTAATGGACACTTTACCAGTTTTTGGTGTTGGTGTGTTTAAAGTTTAAAAATTATTAATGATTTCAAGATGTGTAGTTATTTCCTTTCTACAGGCCCATTGTTTACTCGTCGGTTAAAAGTTTTGAGCAATTTCGAGAATTTGGTAGTAACCATTTTGATTCAGGATATATAAGGATTTTGAAACATATCTCAAACCAATCCACACCAAGGGCACAGATTTGGCCATCATATAGTTTTCCAGAACAAGACCAATCTATAGTATTCAGAATGATAATGTATATATACATTCACTCTTGTAATTTATTACAGTACCATATACTCGATTTCCAAAGTGGTATCTTTTAGTGATCTATACTACACTAGAGTCACAATTATCAGGCCTAAAGTAGTGGCATTATGAACAGGTTAACTGAAAAAACAAAGATGACACATGATCTGAGTGTACATAATTAGTGTATTATTTAGTGAAAGGGAACGGAATACAATTTTGGCCACCACCAAGAATCAAAATTCGGACCGTAAGATGTATAACCAGACAGTAAATTGGATATGAGATTATGGTATTTTTTATGTTTGAATACATGCGAGGGATTTTTAACTGTGTTTTAGTGATTGTTTTAATAAGTTTTGTTTGCGCATTAATAGGTTATTCCTACCCAAGCCAATATTAAGATATATTAGAGGAGCAATACATCTTAATTTTCTTTTAATTTATCTATATCCTAAATAATCTACTAAAATGATAAATCTTTCTTGGTATTCTCAAAGATTAAATTAGTTACTTTTTGTAACATTTTCAGCTTACTATGCATCTCAATCCTATATTTCTACACTCTTATTCATAGATGAGTTTTATTTTGAATAATTTCATTTAATTAAATACTACACCACTTTTTATACAAAATATTTTTAAAAACAGTATTTTCTCTAAGTTTTAGGTCTATTTACTAAAGATTTTTTTATGAGGTGAAATGCCAACTAGAATAATTAATGTTCATTGAAGGAGTATGTATTTACTTTGATTCATTTTTAGATTTGGGCATTTAAAGGCATTATTATATTATTTAATTTGTATAGATATTTTGTGTGACAGTCCTGAATAGTTTTGTTTATTTCAAGATGATACGATTTGGCTGGACTGATTACAAGCTTGGTTGATGAGTATTTAGTCTTTAAATATTGAACCAAAGCCATAACAACCCTTTTATGTTTGCTTTGAAATTCGTTGAATGTGTTTCTGTATGTTGTTGGATTGGTTGTGGAAGAATATAGCAAGCATTTATATATATAAATAAAATGAGATTTTTTTCTGGCTTTATATATATATATATGTGTATATACATACACATACACACACATATATATATATATATATAGTGCCTAGTTTAGTACTTTATTACAATGTATACACGGTTTGAGGAAAATAATGGCAAAAAATTTGAAATGTACATAGTATGTGTTTGTTTGTATCTAGATGAAGTTTCATCGAGTGTCAATGGTAGCTAGTGTTACTTAATGTGTAATGTATTGCATGGTTACCACAGACAATGCTATTCTTTGCTGCAAACAGACAGAAAAAAATTTCATTTTTTTTCCTTATGACCCAAATTTTAATGAATTTTAAAAACTGTTCTCAAAAAATATAAAATTCCAGCTTCGAGATGCACATTTTTGTGCCCAGGAGCTACTGATTTTAAAATGTCAGCCCTTCTGCGTACGGTAGATATCGTGCAATGCTCATGACAGACCAACTCTTCTTAATTTTGATTAATAATATGGAAACATATTATGTATATAAAATAATATGAAATATAAGAATAAAAAAAATAGATTGTCTTCAACTAAATGAATTTCAAGGTTATTTACACCTAGGACTTTCTAATGAGCAGATTTCAAGCATTCAGCTTTTAGTGAAACATAATATTCCCTCTACTACAACCATGTCGTAACGCAAGACTTGAGCCAAAAATAATGATCGATGACATATATAATTATATATATTTCTAGCACCAGATTTTACAACCCATTCAAGTTGCTTATGTACTAATTACACAGATGGTTTTAGGGACTAGGAAGGTCATATCTAAAGGAAGTGTATCCATATTTGCATGAAGGGAGAGTGAAAAAGAAATTTGAATAAAACCACCTTCAGTACACTCGATCGAGACTGGAACGTCAATTTCTCTTTCCTCAGCAGATTAGTCTGCTATAAGAGTAGCACCTTAGACCATGTGGCCACTGAAGTGGCTGACAAATAGCTTAGTTTGTCAGTAAAATTTTGCTACCTTCAACAGTTATATGTATTGACGAGAATGACTACACACAAATAATGTCTATATTCAAAGCCAGCCTATTGAGGCAGACTGGCCTGGGTTAGAAGTTTGGTAACCCATACTTTCTGTAAGAATATGTTCACACATTTAATTAAAACTCACGCTCAGTCAGTAGCGTGTCTGTCTATTGAGCTAAGGATCCCAGGTTCAATTCCTGGGATGGATGAATTTTTTTTATCAATAGTAAAATGTGAGTTTCCCCTTTCATAGCGATGAATTAATGGCCGAGGGCTGGGTGTTGTGTCTGTTCTAGATTTAAGTTAGTTTATAAGTTGTCTACTGATCAGTTGGTTTAGAAAGTGCATGTTTAGTATTTCAAATAAATGAAAAGAAATAAATTAAAAGTGACTCCCTCGGCTCGTGTCCTTAAGTGTGTATCAAGTTGTGGATAGCTCCAATGGGCAGTGTGGAACAGAACTTATAAAAAAAAAATCCCTAAAAGTATATGATTGACACATGAGATTATTGTTTACTTAGTAGCTATCAGAAACACATCCACTGATGAATCGAGGTAAGTTTTTATTCTCCTGCTTGTCCATGGTTGTGTTGTGTTAGCAAAATTGGTTGAGTAAATCACTCACATCAATATATTGTACATTCATTAATAGGACAAGCGGCAATGGAATGATAAGCCAAAGGTCACAGGTTCAATTCCAGTGTCCTGGTCTCATTTTTAAATTATGCGTAGTATATATTTTAAAATATATATTACGCATAATTTAAAAATGAGACCAGGACACTGATATTACACATAATTTAAAAATGAGACCAGGACACTGGAATTGAACCTGTGACCTTTGGCTTAGCATTCCATATGAGCAGAAATGTTTTTATCTTAGGTAGGAGTGGGTGTATGGGTGTGTTAATAGTCAAGAGAGTTTGGATTTAGTTTACAGAAAATGAGTTTGGAATTTATTAGTGTTATTAATATTTTAAGGAAATTAGATTGTTAATATAAACATTAATTAATAATAGTCACAAATCTTTGAAACACTAATTAAGTGGCTAATTTAAGCATAGCCGGCACATTTTAACCAGTTAAAGAATCTTGTCGAAGCAGTGCAAGTGTGCCTGCCAGTAACAACACCCTCCTAGTTTCTGCTACATACTTAGCCAGGTTCGTAGAATCTCCGGTGATAACACCTACCGTGTTATCATGTTAATTTGACACGTTATCAGTTTAAGGCTCTAGAATATCAGCCCGAGCCGTCCTACATGGGATTCCAATAATAAAATCAATATTTTGATACTTTTAGATTGTGCAAAAGATAACAAAACAACACACATTTAGACAAGCTTTTAGCATCAATAGTGTATAAAATACCATTAAAATCTGTGATTATGTCAAGCAGGAATTTATATAAAGACTGATGTAATTACTAAATGAGTAAACCTACAAGAATGTATCTAGCAAAATAATTATTAATTCATACAACTAATTTGATATATTTCCCTAACTTAATTATCCTTTCAGGCACTTCTTGAAGCAGAACTAGAGTCACTCGGTGTAAGAACTAACCTCCAAGCAATCAGAGCGGCATTTAGATATGTGGTACCCCTAAAAATTTGATTCTATTACTACTTCCACAATTCAACTAACCAACTTAAAAAAAAGATTCCAGTGGTACTACTACTACTACTACTACTACTATTAATAATAATAATACATTATATTGGCAAAGTGAATATAATTTTTTTAATAATGTCTTTGTGACTCAGTCTGATTTGATAATGAGGCCTGGTGGTAGAGCAAGAGGAAGGATATATTAATCGATGACACAAAGTTTACACCAAGATTTTATGATTTAATTTTCTAGCAGATGGTGAGATACTAATGGAGTGGGGAACCAACCATAGAATGGGTCATTCCTCCCCTAATTGCATTAAAATAAGAAACTGATTGGTAAAATTATTTATAATATGATAAGGTAGTTAAAGAAATATTTTGAGCTCCAATAATGTTAATTATTCTTTTGAATCTGGGCACTTTTCCTATTTTGTTTTCACAGTGTTACATAGTTTTCTGCCTGTCTGAAGTAGTTGTGTAGAGGGTAGTAGGTGGAATTATGATAAACAAAAATTACAAGCTAAATATGTAAAGACAATAAGAGTCTTGAATGCACATAGTTTGGTTGGAACTAATTTGTTTGAATTTTATCGACCGAGCATGTGAATACTTTAAACCTTTTCCTACATTTAATGAGTAAGAATGAAAATATATAATATACAGAGGGGATGAATGGATTCAGTAAAGGAGATAATAAAGGGTAAATGTTACTTTTTGTTTTAATAAATTATAATTTTTTAAATACTAATCTTAAATGACAGGATTTAACACCAATTTATTATTTTTATCAGCTAGGGTTACTGTATGAGTGTCTATATTAAGAAAATGCACCAGGATTCATCTAAAGTATATTAATTACTTAGTGGTGGGAAAATATCCTTGGTGTAGTTAATCAGGGTTCAAACAAACTATTCCAAGCCAAAGCCAGGCAATTACTTACAGTCTTATTTAATTTGTATTTAGATGTCTTTTATTTATTCTGGTGAAGTTAAGGTGTAACACCTTAAAGCCAGTTATTTTATAGATAGCAAGGAACTTTTTAGTAAGTTATAAAAGTTACTAAAACCATTCTCATGTATTTACTGTGTAGGGAAAGTCCTGTGCTATGCAAATGTCATTTTTGATTGGTAATATCATAACTTATAAAATAAAACTAATAATATAGTAAAACGTTGTCATTGTTGACAGCAGAAATGGTTTTTTATTTTCTAAAGAGTTCCATCCTACCAGAATCCTACTATGCATCTGCCAAATTGATTTGTTTTTTCCTTTAGTTCCTCTGATCTCTATCTAAGGTACTTTCATAAGCAAACAAACATTTTGATAGCGGTAGATTATCAGCACTTTTAGCAATATTAAATGTGTTATGGTAGAGGCAAGTACATATTTTATTTATGGTCCCCCACCACCCCTTCGAACATTAAACTTTTTTCTACCCTTATCTTAATAAATTTCCACTGATAACTGTTCCATGTGAAAGTCTATAAAGAAACTCTACTTAGAACATATTAAGTAAAAGATAAGCATAAGATGCATAAACTATTAAAAAACTAAAAAAACTTGGTTCTGTATAAAATATATATATTTTTATCTGTAAAAAAATCAATCATTTTCCCCATACTTGTTGCAATCTCTTTTTTGCATAAACAGTGTTGTATTGCTAGGAAATCTATATTTTTAAATTATCTATGCAACAACAAAAAAACAACTGTTTTTAATTTAAATTTGGTTGTTGGTTGGTTCATATTAGTATTGGGAAGAGCATTTTGCCAGTGAAAACTCTAGAAATAATATTTAATGCCCACAAATGTGTCATGGTTTACTAATAATATATATATAAAAAAAAGGAATGAAGAGCTATATGATATAAAGAAAGGGTTAAATTTAGAGAACATACAAAAACAAGGCTAAAATTACTTGTCAATGAAAATCACATATGATTTTATGATAAATGACTATTTAGAAACGAGTCGAAAATACAACAGTATAAACTTTATTTATTAATATGATGCAATGACAAGGACAAAGTAACTTTGCTGTTAATTTGTCTCTGTAGTACACCCCCCCAATAAGTAGATCCAAATATTTTAATAACACTTAGTGATGGATGACTAAAGAGCTAAAAATGATAGTGAAGCTAAGGAACATTATATTCCTTTATCAAAAGCCCATATTTAATAACAATATATAAACATGGAGGGATTAAGACAAAAGTTTATGGATGCCATATTACGTTTAATTTGTGGTAGCACTAAAATGTATAATATTTCAGTAAGACATCAAAAACACTATAGACTTATTGACTATATATGATTTTATTTTTTCCTAGTTCAAAAAATAAAATAGTGTTTATATACATACTATCTTTAAAGGCACAAATTGTTTGAATAAACGTTTTAATAAAGAAATTAGATGGTTTTTCCCTTGAGCACATATCCCCACTACGTGAAAGCCAAACATGCGTAGAGGTGTGTCAACACCATTATTACTGGTAATATACTGTAGTGAAACGCTAACGCACTCCCCCGCTCACATACGTGATATCTATAGGCTGCTAAAAAAGCTTATCAGCGATGAGTCAAAGTGAACTGACCTGCTGCAAGGATTGATGACCGACAGGTGTAATAGTGACAGTGTTGGCGGCGGCCGCTGCTGCTGCTGCGACGATGGCCTGGACCTGCGAGGGATTGGTGACCACAGTGACAGTCGCAGCAGGACTGAGGCCCGCTACCCCTCCACCTGGTTGCTGCTGGTTACCGGGCCTACCCCCACCACCTTGCCCTGAGCCTGCCTGTTGGACGTCTACGGGAGCCACCGATGACGCCATGCTGAATGCCGACTGCTGTGTCGTCGTCATGGTGACGGGATCTCCTCTACTGCAACCTCGAGTCTCGCCTGCTGCTAGAACACAAAAGGGTGGGGGTGATGCTGCCGCTCTTTACAAGGAATTTATTTTATTTTGGGCTTTGATATTTGGCGAGAAGGGAGAGGACATTTTTTGTGTTCAATTTTTGTCATATTACTATGCTATACTATTCTTTGTTATATCATGTATTTTTTGAAAAGACGAAAAAATCAAATAAAAAAATCAATATTTTAGTACCCAATTTAGTTTTAAAACCAGCTATTTGCCTTTATACATAAACACAATTAGTCATACTTTGTAAATATGTGCATTTGCTATCTTCTAAGATAATTTTATTTGGAAATCCTTGCCAACATTGATTTGCCTAAAATAATTACCTTTTGAAAATCATAGAATTAAAGAAAAATTTAAACAGTTTTTATATTTTTCGAGAAAGCCAGAAAGTTTTAAATAAACAATATTATAATATTGAATAATAGAAAAATCTAACATCTTGCCTGCATATTGTACATTCATTTGTATAAAATAAAATCTGTTTATATTTATAAAACACATTATATTCAGGTAGAAGTTTACAGATTCTAATATTTAATCTTATAAAACAATTTACAACTTTGATTTTTCCATTCAAAAGTAGTGCTAACATAGTTTACAACATATTAAAAATGTAAAAGTGATGTTTTAGTGTAACTTTATTTGATATTTTTCAGCAAAAGCAGTAGACATAATAATATAAATTCCCATATTTCTTTTGAAACTTATTAAATAAATTAGGTTAGCCTCTAGGAATAATAATGTATGTATATAATTATAAACATTTATTTTAGTAAATGTGCCTCTTTTAAAAAATAGCAGAAACAATGAAATATTAAAAAAAGTTGATAGTAAAAGTATTTATTAATAAAGGATAAAAGTAATGTGATATACCAAGAGAAAAAAACTTCAATGTAGTTTTTTTTTTAACTTGCTCAAATTGAAAAATGTCTCAGTTAATACTTTCAGAAAGTCTAGCACACCAAGAGAATGGAGTGTTTTTTTTATAATCTATTCCTGTATCGATGCTGGCATATTTTTTGTTCATACAAAGAAATTGCTCATAATAGTTCTATGAAATTAAAAAAAGCACTGAGAAATTAGTTTTTAGTCATTTGCAATTTTAAGGTATACAGATTGATTGAAACACTTAAGCCCGGCTAGTAAATGCAATAGCACTTAAGAGGCGGAGGAGCATGTCCTAGGCTAGGTCAGTTATATTTCCCATCAGTGAATTAGAGATATTTCAGGACCTGCTGCCTCGAGTAGTTAAGGATAGTTAGCAATCATAATAAATCTGGTAGAAATAATACTATTAATAACTGAAGCAGTGACTCAGAAGTCCAGGGCATTAACCTCACATTGCACTTGGTCGCTGTTGACAGGAAGTAGACTTCCAGCAAGTTCGCTAGGGGTGATTTTTACATATATTTCCAAACAAATAAGTGAATTTTTTCATGGTGTCTACTTAACTTGACCAATGAAAGTCCTGACTTTTCCCTTGATCATTTCCTAAAATTCTCGACTCAAAAGTCTGTCACACACTTCTATTCCCCTCCCCCAAGGTGTTTGTTACTTTTTTTTATGAATAATAATAAGTTTTAAAATCAAAATAAACAGTTTTTTAGTTGTATTAACATAGTCTACTAGGAGATATAAAAAATATAAAATATATTACACAGATACAAACAGAAAAAGACAATTTGAATCACATTGTAACTTACTGATTTAATAATTATTATATTTCATATTTTGAGTAAAACATTTTCCTGGATATTTTTTGTAATTTACTACAGTTCTCGACTTATTCCCATTTCCCTCCGACCCCTTCACATTCCTGGCTAATTCCAGTTTTCCCTGATTTTCCCGGATGGTAGACACCCTGTTTATTCTGTAGTGGTGTGCCTGTCTACTAAGAGTTCAATCCCCTGAAATGCTGTAAAATGTATTAATGATAAAATTAAAGTTTTTTCTTTCACAGTGATGAATAGTTAGTTCAGAATATGTCTAAAGAATAGCCCCAATAATAATAATAAGAAACACTTTCTAAGCCCAGGGTAATTTAGCCTTACTAGCTGAACCCCCCGTTCTTTGCAATGGGATATTGTGTTATTATTTACTTTTGGATGAAAATGAGGGATTTTTGTTTGAATCTTAATTTGAATCTTAATGGCATGGTTCTTAGTGGTACCCGAGAAACACCGTGAGGAGGTGACCATGTATCTTTTCTCATGGAGAGTTTTTCCACCCCTTAGAAGCATCTACAGGGTTAAAAATAATTACTATATTTTTAGAAGGCATTATTAAAACAAACTTATCTAAACACTCAAAAAGAATTTTTAAAGCAATATTGTTGATTAGGGTAGTTACCCTGATTTCACCTTCTTAATCACAAAACATCTGAATGAAACATATTTACTTTTCTTAAATATTAAGAATCAAATAGCCGAAGCTAATATTGTGCTTTTAGAGAGGAATTTGCCATCTAGATATATTCTGAAAATTTAAAAATGACACCCGGGTTCGATTCCCGTTTCAAGTTGTCATTTTTCAATTTTCAGAATATTTTCCTAAATGGCTTATGAGGAACACCTGTGACAAATTTCAGCCCTCTTTTCTTCATGGGAAGTGTGAGAATTAGTGATCAGTCAGGGCTTTCGCTTGTATATGCAGGTAGTAAGACATAGTGCTATTAATAATATATATATTACTTATTATTAGCACTGTGCCTTACTACCCGTTTGGGTTACACGTAACCTTAAATTTTAAACCAACAATGTGTTTTGAAGTAAACCGAGTATGCTGTGTCAGAAGTCGGTAAAAAAATCCTATCACCTGCTACCTTATTCATTACTGTAGGCTTTGTATTAGTTGAGAAAAAGGGATGTTTACAACAGAAATAATATATAAGATTAGAGTATTATATACCTAATACTACTAATCTAGCCCAAGAACCAGAAATTAAACTAAATATCTGATAATCCAGCACCCAAGGGTTCAACCTCGACGTGCATAACTCTCTCCCCCCTCCCCAGATATAGTCTTTTGGCTTCAGACCAGCGCTATTCTGTATTGTATATCTTGTCTGGCACACAATGGTTCGACGCGCATAACTGTTTTTCTCCTCCCCATATATCATCTCTTCACACCAGAGCCATTCTTTATTAAATATCTTGTTTGTAATTGCGTTTTGTTCTATAAAATGTCTTCTAAACCTAGTAAGAATGTTGATACAGCTGACAATGACAGTTTTCAAAGTTATTTTCCTCACTTTCACTGCATTACACAAATATATTTCGATAATTCGGCATATTTAGTAACATGGTATATTTGGTTATGCGGCATGGCCGAAGTCCTGAGAGTGCCAGATTATCAGACCTGTACTGTACTCGAGTATGAGAACAACCATTTATTAAATACTCTACAATCAGATTATTTTTCCAAATTTACAGTAGTGGGAGCACAAATCACATAAAGTAAGTGGGTTAAAAAATGTTATTTGCTAATGTGAGATTATAAATTACAGATTAATTAATAATAATAATTTAATTTCAATAATCTAGCAAACCAAATAATTCAATATTCAAGATAATATCTCTTGAGAAGAGATCTAATTTTAGCTAATGTAAATGACAGATGGACATGAGAACTTAACATAATATCTTTATCAGTGTTTTATTTTCAAAATGAAAATTCCCATAATAAGACCTATAATAAAGCTTTCTTTTAATAATTTAATTCATGAATGCTGTACTTATTGCCTAAGATTAATTTTTAAGGTAAATAAGGTTAAATAGACACAACTTATAGGTTAACTCCCAATCTAAGCATGTATGGAGTTTGTTGAAAATCTGTACATAAATCTTTTTTTGTCTTAATTTAAAGTTTTTCCATTTATTTTCCAAATAGGTTAGAATATGAGCTATCTTTAATACCGGTATGTAGTATAGTAGTTTATTATTAGTCTATAAAATCTAACGCGTCATACTCACACCAGTGGGTACAATGACAAAACCACTAGTCTTGTTTATTGTGATTTGCTAGTGACAAGAGGTTTGAGTTTCAACCAGTTGTAATGAGGTGATTTTTTTCCTAAATGATTTCCAGATCTACCTCTACACAAATCTGGGCACACTTCCAGGGGCGGATTTACTTTGCATGATGTCCTTGCTGAAGCAGCCTAATTAAGGGGTGCAAAAATTAGAAATTTTATTTGATATTTATAAAACCTAAAAAGGGCAAGTAAAAATAAAATATAATGTCAATTTTCAGGATAGTCATTAAGTCAGAGGTTATAAGTGGCAGTTTGTGATTCAACTGTCAATTTTTTTTTGTCAGAGGTCGATTAGGATATTTCAGTTAGCGTCACTCTAATGCTGAGTACTCGCAAACTTTTTGTTCTTATTTATTTTGCAACTGCAATTTGCAATTTGACAACCAAAATTTGCAGGCCCAGGTTGTACAGCACATTAAGCCCAAATGTAAATTCACCCCAGTACACTTCCTCTAAATTCTTCCTTACTGAAAGGGTGGAAAGATACTGTCTATGGATTATTTTGTTGGACATCCCCAGTGAAAAAAATCCATAATATTCAAGAAAACAAGTTTTATAGAACCAAATTGTTTTTACAGGTAATCGAGTGCTTGCAAAATTAAATTTGATAGAAGAGTATTCATAATTTTAAATGTTATAAGAGCAGGAAAAAAGTAACATGTAGTCACACATAAAATTCCCCCAACGCATTTGTGATGATTTAAAAACCGTTAATCAACTGAAAGTAGAAGCAAAAGGAATTAGTACATGATTTTGAAACATTAAGTAGCTAGCTACATAGTTAGCTTGTTAATAACTAAAAAATGTAAATGAAGTGGTAGTAAAACTGACAACTTTATCTAAGTCTCAAGATGCATATTCTAATATTGAGGTTACAGCTTATAGTAAGTACACCAATAATTTTTACTCCTGATATTACTTTTTTATCTATGTTAAGTGTCGATATTTTTTTAAAGATAAAAAAGAGGAAAAATAAGGGAATAAGGATAAAACGTTAAGCTTTCAATGTCTGATTGCCTATAAATATATATTTAAAATATTTCAATAACAGAGTACGAATTGTTTGAAAGTCTAGTAAATTTTGACCACTGTCAACATTTCTCTTCTAAAAATTTTTTAGAGTTTTTCATTTTTAAAGCATGGGTGCTTGTTATTTATTAACTTGTGCATTTAAGACATTTTGGTTTTATACTATAGTAGGATACAACAAGAGTCTAATATATTTTTAACAAGTATTTAAGCCTGTTTCAGTGGCCGCATAGACTAGACAACATAACAGGGAGATCAGGGTTCGATCTTGGTCGGGTGTACTTAAGGTGATTTTTCCTAAATGGTTTTCCACTCTCCCTCCACATACATGTGGGCACAATACCTCAAAATTCAGCCTGCCTAATCCCTAACTCACTAGCGTAATTAGCATATAACTGTATAGCTCGAACGGGTAGTAAGATGTGGTGCTTTAAAAAAATGTGTTTAAGAGTTTTAACAATGATTTAATACAATAATTGATCAAAATAATACTATTCTATTGTATTTATAATGGTTATATTTTGAAAGGCAATGTTGCCTGGAGGGATTATGAAAAGCTGCTAGGGGAATAATCTCAGCCAACTCTAAGCACACTGGTTTAGGAGTGACCCCAAACTTCCAGGTAGATTATTATACATAGCACCGCATGTTACTATCTGTTCAGGTTATGCACATATGTAATAATAACACTAATAATTTAAGGATGAGGAAGATTGAGTTTATAGGTTTACTCGCATTTGTGTGGAGTGAGAGTGTAAAACTATTTTCAAAAACCACCCTCAGTAAAACCGCCCGGGATTAAAACTATTCTATCATAGAAGTGACACTTTAGGCCATGCGGCCATTGAAGCAGGTAAGTTGATGAACGAAAGGGTAGTAAAACAGGTAATACCATGGCTGCTACAATTTAATCCATAAAAAAATGCTTTCCGGATTAGAAAAAAATTGATGGTGCAAAGGAAGGTGAGACATAAGTGATTTGAAATACATTTTACTTATTTTTTATTGGAGGTATTTAACACACACATTATTAACTGAATGTTTATATCAGTACATAGATTTTATTTAAACTAAAATAAAACTAGAACAGGCGTAACATCCAGCCTCTCGGCTATTAATTCATCACTGTAAAAGGGGAAACCCACATTTCACCAATGATTTGTTATGTTGTGAAACATTAGCAAAAATTACTTTTCCTTATATTTATAATCAAAATTTAAACAATGGTCATTCTAATATTTTAGAAAGCATCCTAAATAATGTTGAATTTTGACTAAAAGCATAACCTATTGTTAATTGCCTAGAACCAATAAGCCATTAAAAAAAATCTTTTCCATCTTTAATTAGGTATCTTTTGGCATAGTATATATATACTATGTGTGTGTGTGTGTGTGTGTGTGTGTGTGTGTGTGTGTGTGTGTGTGGTCATATGTTAACTTCTATTACAGTGGACAGCAGCTAGCTATCCAGCCAACCTGCACTAACATAAATAAAATTTCTTCATAATGTTTTTGTAAAACATCTCCAGTAAACAATTTCAACCACATCACAGGTAATATGACAATTTGACTAACATTTACACATCAACAAACAGAGAATAAGTTAATCCACTCTCCCCATATAAACAAATCTGTCCAATAAAGTCTAGTATTTGTTTTCTTCCCCTTCAATAAATATTATTGAGGATTTATTTAATATTCTTTGGAATTTGTGTCAAGATGTGTATGTAAACTAGAATGTTCCTAATATAAGAAATATACGCTAATAAATGTTTATAGTAGGTTGTACAGTTGTACATAATTGTAATCTAGACTTCACAAATTGAGAATAAAACTGTTTTCTAAGTGTAAATTAACTAGGGGTGTGTGAGTACTCGAAAATTCAAATGTGGGTCGAGTTTTAAGAACTGCTTTAAAGTCAATGATTTTTACAGAGCTTGAAAAAATTTAAGTACTTAGAATTCTCAAGCTTATTCTCAAAAATTCATAGTTCAATTAATTTTATGATATAATTTCATATTAAATATTTCCTTTCATAGAGTTATAAAAAAAAGTGTATGGTGTGTGTGTGTGTGTGTGTGTGAGTATAATTTTTTTCACAAAAAAATGTTTGTGCATATTTATGGCTTATGCATGTCTGTCTCTATTACAGAAATTCAACTTGAAATATGTCTTGTACTATAAAAATTATCTCAAATAAAGCGGTAGGTTAATAGTTTAATTCAATACCATCAAGTTCACATACAATGATTTCAAATTCTAATATTTGATTACATTTTTACATATTATACATACAAAATGAAATTGCCTTCTTATAACTATGGGTGTTTTTAATAATATATATAATAATTTTTTAATCGAGAAAATATGTTGGTAGGTGTTTTTAATAATATATATATATTTTTTAATGGAGAAAAAATGTTGGAAACACCAATCAGCCTATATAAATTTTCTTCCCGGCTATAAGCTTGAGCAAAAAAGTTTGTTATTAACTCTTGCTGGTGAAAAATAATAACCCCTTGCCTGACAATAACAGTTAAGCTACACAAGAAAGCAGGAACTTATTGTAACATAGATATATTTATATTTGTGGATTTCGATAGATGTTTATATATTTTATTTGTAAAAGATGCTGGGGAGAAAAAAAAACGGTTTGAATGGAGGCTCTATCAATATATAAGGAGCAGAGAGAGGAAAGAAAAAAAAAATCATGACAAATAAAGAATAAACATAAAAATGAGGTTGTGGGATAGGTGGTAGAGGATACAGATAGGAAGTGGAACAAACTGTCAAAAGAAATGCTGCCAACAATACATGATTGCCTTGTATCAAGTGAAACGTGACTCCACTCAACACTACTATCAGTCAAAGAGTGGGGAGGGGGTAAGAGGATGAGTGAGGAGATCATATACCTCTCCTACGACTCACCACCTCAACCAAGACCCCCAATTAGAGAAGATAACTAGTTACCATGACAACCCCCAGGTGGTAACAGCAACAAGCCAAACCTAGATTAATCTAACTGTAACCTTACTTCCTGGCCCTAACATAAAAAAAAACTTGGGTAGGAGAAGAAGGGACTTACAAACACAACACCCACCTTGAACTGTCGCAACATATTTTACAATAACACATATAAGTGTGTCTTAGCACCATATTGTTTCTTAAAACAAAACTAGTGCATTAAATCCGATTAAAAATTATATAAAAACAATATGAAGACTATGGCTGCCGGCAAGAATATTAAAGTGTCTTAAGTTAGCACTGTCAAATGAAATACATTTGAGAAACTTTAGTTCAAATCTGGATTTAAATAAATATTACCCACTTAATTAACTTAGTACAATCAAACTTGGTTATAGCATCATCGAAGGGGCCAAACAAATTTTGACGTTATATCAGAGTGATGTTATAAAAGAGGTACCAACAGAACATTTTTAAAATTGTGCCTACAGTAAAGTTCACTAATCCAAACTCACGGCATACATCACCATCAGCCTTTTTCTGTCAACTTTCACATACTTAAATGACATATACTTTCTCTTGAAAAGAAATAACTTTTCTTTTTGTACTACAACTTGCCATGATTTAAAAAAAAACGTAGGACTATATATAATGACTACCAAATGACCACCAAAACTAAAGTTGAACTTAAAAAAACAAAAAAACAAAACCTTGGCTTTCAGCTTGATGCACGTGCGCACACACAAGCCAGTTCCAGCCAGCTCAGTGACAATAAAGGAGGGTTAGTCCTTTCTTCATTTTGACCTTAAAATGCCCACGATTCCTGCAACCCTCTCTCTGACTGTTTTTCCATTCAGTCTATTACTAAACCAGCGCACTGTATGACCACTACACCCCAGATTTCTTTAAAATATACCTCTGTAGGAATTGACAATTTTTTCAGTTTTTTTCCCCATATACATACACTTAAGTACAATTTAAACTATAATATCTAGAAGTTTGAAACACCACAATCAAGTGGTGGTGACGCTAAAACAGAGGTTTTTATAAAGTTAATAGATGAGTGTCTGACCGGACTGCTGAAAAAAAATGATGCTATGCCCGAGTTGACGGAATAGCCGAGGCCGTTATAGCCAAATTTGACTGTATTGATTTTTGATCAGTCCCCACTTATTGGTTGAATTTCAACATTTTATAAAACTTAAGTTTTAATTAGTTAAACTAAACTAGTCCTTTAGTCAAACACAACATTACAATGGCTTAATAATTTCACTACACCATCTCTACTCACAGGTAGGTAAGTACCCATAATCTATTTAACTCTCCATTTACGAATGCATGTTTCAGAATTTATGTGGCTAATAGCATATGAACCAAATACATTTTTTATGCCTTCTTGTATGTGCTCAGAAAGTTTACAGAAAAAAACCTATATCTATCACCAAAATCATATTCATTTATATTGAAATAAGGTGGAAATTTATGTTTGCTAGTTAACAGTATTTTCTTTTTGTTTACAAATGTTCTTTGATCTTCTTCTACAATTAGAAAATGGTGTCACTGAACATAAGCTGTTTACATGATACATACTTTCTTTCAGGTTGGACATTCCAACTACTATCAACTAAAATGGATTCAAAACAAAATAATATTGTTTTGTGTTAGGACATAGAATTCATAGATTTATTTTGAGAACAGTTTATATATATAAAAATTTGAAAAGATTCACTTGTTAAGGTTGCAACATATTTTGGTAAAATAAAAGTTGTCATCTTGTTTTTCTTTGCCCACTGCATGTCTACTTAGATTGAGTTAGAAAAAGAAGGGCTTTTAAACACAGGACCAGAACATAACACTGCTTCCAATTTCCTATGTTACATGTCTATGTTAAAAAATAAGATTAATTTAAAAGTTTGATAGACATTTATATTTAGAGAATATTTATTTACATTAATACTAATTATCTTTACAAGGCCATTAATTAAGATGTATTATGAATGATACAAGTTTTCAAAATGAAACAGTTGAAATTCTTTCAACAATGAATAAACGATGGAACAATCAGAATAACTCTTAACAAATATATATAAGCCTTTATGTAAAGATGATGAAAACAATCCCTAATCAACCAAAAATCCATGTTTATGGGCGAGGTTTATCCTTTAAGAACCAATCATAGCCCAACTTTTGAAAAGCAATGTAGAATAAGTCTCTCCTATTAGCCTGTGTAACATTTCACCAAGTAATATATGGAAAGGTGGGTGGAGGGAAGGGGGGTTAGACTCATGACTGCACCTTTATCCTGTTGTACCTGAAGTACATATGTCGAGGAGAAGGGTGTGTGGGGGTGGTATGTGGAGAGGGGTAAAAGAACAATAGCCACCATTTCCCAGCGGCCTGCTGCCGCACCTGGACAGAAACCACTGGAGCAGAATGAATATCAGTCAATATCCTACAATACACCACCCCTTCCTCCTCTCTATACAGGGTGTCCATACAAGACGGAAACAATACAAATCAAGGAGAAGTTTGCCGAAACTATCAGGACACTTTCACGGAGAGATAAACAAGACAGGAATGATTAATATATAACATTCATTTGTAATAATGGTAAAACATTTCAAATGTTAAACTTTTGTACAAACTTTTATTTTTTATGTGTGGTATTTAACGTGCATTTTCTGGAACAACTGATTACATCAGCTCACGAGAATTTCTCTGAGCGCGCCTACCAATTTTGCCGGTAAAGGTATTTCCAGATATCTTTAAGGGTTCCTTTACTTGTCACAATCAACATGGGACCAAGGGCTTTACTTCCACTTCGAAGGAAGTTGTGCTACATATTCTTATCCCTCAAGACAAATCTGTGGACCCTTTACCCTAACACATTAGCCTAATTAGTACATAAGCAGAGTATAACCAAAATGAGTACTAGTAAATTGCGGTGCTAAAAAAAAAAGAAGCAATGAGGTAAGGTAGATCACTCAACAATGATTTCTGCATATTTCAATTTCAGTCAAAGACACCTACATGTTAAAAATGCAATAATAGTTAACTACCACTAGCATCCCTCCCTTTCGAGTGAACATCCACCCCACTCCCAATACACTAATTTTAGGTCTCCCTTCTTGTGTCGCACACCTGCAATGCAATTGAAGTCAGTCTCCCTCCCCGTGATGACTAACCAACAACGAGAATACACCCCCAAAACAATGTTGCCAAGCCCCTTGCTACAAGAGGGTTGGCACAACTGGTACAAAGAAGGTACCTGCCACAAGGGTCCAATCATCAAAGTTTTTCAGGGGATTATCTCTTGACACAATAGTGTAGCACACTTCACAAGACTAGTCATAGGATCTAATAACCCCACCCCCAACCACTTCCTTCTAATTCAACCATATTAAATCAAATGGGGAAGCGTAAACCAGCTGGGAGTCCACCAACATGAATTCATTATTGAACTTGGTAGGCTATATCAGAAATGACTTACAAACTAGCTTAGCCTGAGAAACCAACCAATTCTAGTTAGAACAATGAATTATATATATAATAGGAAAACCTATTTACAACTGGATCTAACAAGTTCCACCAAGATATGCGGTTGGGCTCTCTAGCCACTTAGCCATTGGAACTGGTTAAATCAATCTTAAGTAAGAAATCCTTAATTTTAGGAGAGAAAAATATGTATTTATTTGTAAATAAGCCCTTGATCCATGAAACCAGTGAGGCTACCTGCTGTGGACATGTGACTGTCCCGCCGGACAATGACGGATCTATAGGCCCCACTCAGAAACACTCATTATAAAGTTATTTTTCCATAATTGGGGCCAGAAAGTTAATTTGGTCTGTCTGAGGAGCAAATTTGATTATTACTCCTGGGGCTCAATGTGATTACAATATTATTTATAAAAGAAACATAATATTGTCAGTATTAGAATAAAAATAAATCTTTCAAACATAAGCCAAACAGGTTTAAAATGTGTCATTGTAGATATTTTTAAATGTAATGTAAACTCAGTTTAAGGAGATAAGAAGCAAAATCTGGGACCTTTAGAAGGACAATTGACATATATTACAAAGTTCTAATCATAAAATTAAATATCAGAATTAAAATTGAGAACCATACAACAATGTTAACATAAGCCTGCTTAGGGTATAGCTGATGAGGTGCAAGTTGAAAGACAAAGGCAGGATTCAACCCGCCCTATCCCCTGAGAATGTGTTAGATTTTTTTACAACTAAAACAAATTAATCTTTTATTCCACAAGATTAAACTTGGAAACACCAACATTATAAATTATAGTACCATCCTCTGACTGAAGGATACAATTTTCTTGTAAACTCTTCAATAATGTCAACCATCGGCGTGGTTTCTAAAAAAAACTAGGTACTTTGTTACTACAAATTTTCCTATATTTTTTTTGTGGCTATTTGGGGTGTCACGGCACACGTGCTGCGCACACCTATGACTGTTAGTATATTTTTATTTGCCAGTGTTTTTCCCCCACAGATGCATCTACTCATTTTCCTCTTGAATACATTCAAACACCACTGTTGCATACCTAACTCAAATATTTGTGAAATGTTAACTGTACTTTGACTCAACTATGGTCAAACAATTTAAGCAGTAAAAAAACCACAATTTATCCCTTTTTCGAAAACACCAGACACAAGACAGAGGGAGAGAGAATAAGCTTGTATATTACAAGCAGGAGGGTTAATTTATATAATGGCTGCATATGCTCAAAATCTCCTAAATAAAACTCTCAACTTGATAGCATGTTATAATCCTAAATCCCTCAAAAGTGAACTCAAGTCTGCAGGATCAAGTTAAAAGTGACAGTCAATCTACTAAATGGGACAAGCAGGCTCTCACCCTCAGGTAAAGCTGCTTAACACCAAAATTAAAATTGCTGTGTTGACAAAAGAGAACAAAGAGTTTGCAAAACCAACACAACAACTGCTCTCGGGCATAAATAGCAATACCGATAGTCCTATAGTGGATGTACAAGTACAAAACAAAACTAGAATAGTACACAAAAATATTGAAATTCGTATATATTAATTTCAATGTGTTTCATGTGATATTGTGTATATAAAGAAAGTGTGATTATATGCTACACAGAAATATATAAAATTTATACTGAAAGTGACATTAGACATTAAGCCAGTCTCTGATTTAATTCCCGTGTATAAGTATCTTTATTAAATATATATTAGAATCAAATATAATATGACATTGATTTCTCTAATACATTTAAGATTAAGTAAACTATATTGACATAAATCTACAACTTAGTTGGTTATTTAATAGTAGTAGCCTAAAACAAATTTGTGAAAATTAGTTATTTCAAATGAGCAAATATGAGAGTAGCTCATCTCTTATTAAAGTATTTAATTTATCAACTACAGAACTGAGTATTAGAGAAAAAAGGCTAATAGTATGCATCAGGGGTCGTATCGCCCAAAGACTCACTATCGCATTATAAAGCGTCACTCTCGCATTAGAAAGAGTCACTATCGCATTAGAAAGAGTCACTATCACATTAGACTTGAATGCCAGTGAGAGGGAGATTGAAGTTCAAATCCTGGTTGGGTGTACTGAAATTTAAATGGTTCCCTACTTTTCCTCCATACAAATGTGAGTACCATTTTCTCTAAATTCTAGTTTCCTCCTACCCCATTTACATAAATATGTGCGTAGCCCCAACAGTTAGTCAAATGTGGTGCACAAAAAAATATGTTATAAGCAGTCGAACAGAAATTTAAAAAAAATATTATTATTATTATTATATTATTATTATTACCACCGCGTCTTACTACCCGTTCGGGTTGTACGCACTTAAGCTAATGTGTAATGGTAGGGTGATTGTGAGATGAAATGAAGGACCTACAGTTTAACGTGGAATCCGAACCATGGTAGAGGCCTGGCATTCCCCACATTCACAAGATGTCTTGTCAGAGGTGAAGGAAGGGTTTGGTAATCAGATAAATTTATGCCGGGACCAGGGATTGAACCCCGGCCGCCAGCATAGAAGTCTGACACCTTAACCCTAAAAATTAGAAATTAAAAAAAAAAAATTATACTTATTGAGAAACTAAAATACTTTTAAGAATATAGAAAAGTGACTCATATAATGGATCGGTCATGTCAGCCCTGGAGTAGAAGATAGAAAGAATGGGAATACAATAACATTTAGAGAAATTAGTTTGTTTAAAAAATACACTTTACATTTAGCCTGGTCTGTAACAAACACTCAAGTATCACTGAAATTAAATCATCAAAAGGTAAAAGAGCTCTAGTATAAGAACATAATAAGGATTTGAAAATGCCAAGAATAGTTGTAAGATAATTCCTTACAAAAAATAACACTTTAATAATGCTATTTATGTAAAAAAATATTTGTTGGTAGGAAGTGGGAGTTTAGTGTTCCAATTAAAGAAATGCTATATTAAGCCTTTTTAACATTTCATAGGGGTAAAATGTTATGGTTATGTGTATTTGAGTGTGTGTACCTTAAAATTCTTCATATATCAACTAGGTTTTAGACATGCATCACACTCCCTGTAAAATGGATTCATAAGATTTTATTTCAATCATTAGGTATTATTGTCTGATTTTATATGACTACTGTTTCTAAGTGAACCATTTTAAAGGGAGTGTGATAAATGTTTAATTATCAGCTGAGATATAATATAGCTGTGAGTGTGACAAACTTTTTTATTTGACAAAATAAAAAAAATATTAAAGAATAAGAAATCTATTCTAAAATGAATGTAAATATCTGTGCTGGAAACTACTAGATTTTGGCTGAACCTAGTTTTTAAGCTTGTCTGTAAGCAGAGAATAAGGGTGCAGGTTCTAAGAGGTTAGTAATTAGTTAACCACGGTGTCAAGCCAAATTATATTTTAAAATTCCCTGGCCTTTCTAGGTTTCCCAGAGCCAATTTACACTTTCTCCGGTATATACATTACAAACCTTGTTTTATTAAGATCACAACTGAATGTAATACTATTTTTTAGACCTATACACAATGTGAAATTGTGTCTCACTATGAAGGGATTAAAGGGCTTCAGTCTAAGGGTTCGACCAGACTGACAAGTGTGCAAGCGAGTGGCTGCGTGGCCAAAGTGGCGAGCGAGCATGTGATTAGCAGATAGCTCTCGATAGTTGCTGACGATCAGGCAAAGGTTCAAATCTTGGCTCAGGGTGGTTTTTGACAAGTGATTTATTGCTTTGGTTTTAAGATCCTCTCTCCACCGTAGTGGTGATTTATATTTGTAAAGGCCTACTTTGATTATAATATTGAAGTATTTTAACATTACGAACACACACACACATATATATATTTGTATTTGTGTGATCTTTCCAATTAAATTAGACTGTTAGTAGCAAGTGTGCTAAATCTATCGATAATTATAAAAAAGTCTAATATCATGTAAAATTGAGAAGTTTTCTTGGCACTTAATGAACCAACATACAATAATATTGCCTAGCGCCTGTAAACTAGACTGTACCGTGTCGAGCGGGCGCCCTGCCCTCGCTTGCTCCAGCCTGGCCACATCTCATTACAACCAATGTGTTCTATTTTAGTTTTTAGTCGCTCACCCAGTAGGCCTATGGCCGTACCCTAAAGCAATGGGCCATTGGGTGGTGTGATCTAAGTTTGATTACTATGAGATCATATTGAGAAATTGAAGATCGTGTTACACCAGCGCAGTGCAGCTTACCAAGACTCAATTTTGGCTGAAAATGTGTGTGCGGTAGAGAGATAACCCGAAAATCACATGTTGACTTTGAGAATTGATATTACTATGCTCAACAGGGACAACTGTGTTAAAAGAGATTACCAGTGGGTAACTGGGAAAAAATCTATTTTGATTACGTTAATGAAAACAGGCCTGTTCTTAGGTGAATATGTGAACATTCCTGAATTTTGATAAAATTCCCGGTTTTTGACCTGTTAACACAGAATCCACACATTATTGTTTTTCTAAATTTATAAAATGATCATTTGTGGACATGAGTATGGGAAAAACAATATTATTTAATTTTAAGCACAAGTTCTTACAAACCCATGATACATACATTTAAGAACTTTTCAAGGACTTTTTAAGGACTAAAACTGTTATTTCTCATACTGCCAAAAGCTAAACACAACAATAGAAAAAAAAATCAACCATACCAAATCTTAAATAGATGGAAAACAATAACTTTACACTAAATTTAATGAACAGAGGACTATAAAATAGTAATCTAACTTTGATGACCTAATAGCTATCAGCATGCATATTAGTGCAAAACTGTAATTATAAGTGCTTAAAGGGTTGATAGGTATTCAATTATCTTAAAGGAATTATTACAAATGACAGTTTTAAAGCAACTTTAAAAAAATGGCAAATGCATAGGAATTGAGATTTTTAAATAAAGGAAATTAAAGAAAACAAAATCGTATTTCATAGACAGTAGCGTTAATGCATTTTTCAGAGAAATTAACACTTGTTCCCCTTGCCTCCATAGAGATCCCATCTCTGGGATAACAAATAAAATCAAAGAAGAGAGAAGAGCAACAGAGAGTAGATTAAACAGGAAACAACAGCTAATGCTTGATCAAAAAGAATGCGCTAGATATTTACTGCCCCTATGCATCTTAAAGCACAGTCTTTACAGCCATTCTTCAAAACCAATTCGAAAATAAATATTGAAACCTGGAAATTCCAGGACTTTTCAAGGCTCAGAGCAATTAAAGGACTTTTTTAGGCCTTGAACAGAGACACATTAAATTCCAGGTCTTTCAAGGACCATAAGAACCCTGCAAATTATTAAATCCACACTACAGACATAGACACCCCCTACTTTTTTTAGTCCTCCCCATTTTATTAGTTTGTTAAAATTCTAGTTTTTATTCCAAATGGAAGACAATGATAAACATCACCTCAACTTGATTGTATAATAATTAGAGTGTACAGAAAAAGTATAAAGGAGAGAAAACTTGAGACAAGATATAATCATCAAAAGAAATGCAACTGCAGTTGTGATTGTTGACATTTACAACTAAACAAATACCACTCCACTGATACATCTAATCATAAAATATCCTTGGTTGTATTCTCTTCTACCAAGTGAGACTATTTTATCTTCATTTATACAGGAGTAAAAACAAAGAAAATCTATTTGAAGAAAGAAAATACAACATTGTATCAAAACTTGCTAACACAAAAAACAAACAATCTGGGATCATTTGTTGACTCATATAGACTAAGATGAAGTTACTAAACAATTCTTGTGTTTTTCAAAACAGTGAAATTGAGAAGATCCTTGACAACTTGTGTCAACACTGTCATAGGAGATGGGGAGGTGGAGGGGGAAAGCAAGCCTGTTGTTAGCATGAAAGAGCTTATACAGTGGGGTTCTTACACGAAACCTATCACTACTACTTGTAATCAGGATAGTATGAATTTGGTAGAAAGAACAGTAGAAATTAGTTACTAAGGTTACTAAAACAATTTTAATAAATTCATACATTGTCACTGTTGATAGATATTTTAAATACCTTAAAAATAACATAGAATCAAGTACAATGTTATAAATGTTGGCCACAAAGAAATATATTTGAAGTTTCACTACTGTTCTTTCAACCAAAATCGGGGGATACCTACACTTCAATCCCTCTATATCAACTTTTGAACTTTTTTTTTTTAATATGCTCAGTACAAGATGGGCTACCATGGGACCATCCTACAGCCAATTAGTTAGTTAGGATATTATATAACAATTGTTATTTAAATATGTTTTTGTGGTAGCTACAGGTTTTATATGTTTAGTGTCCTCCTGAGGTCAAATATATTTTATAGGTGCACCCAGGGCTGTGGATTCGGTACATTTTTACCAACTCCAACTCCATCCAAACTTACTTCTGACTCTGGCTTCAAAATAAAAACTTTTAAAATTATAAATATATATTATTATTATTCAGGACTGAAAATTGTAATTTGGATTGAAAAATGTATTCAAATATATAAATTTACAATATCAAAGAAGCTTCCTATTAAATAATCTGTATTTGAGCATTTTACTGCAGGCAATTTGTTATTACTAGTTAATATACATTAGTTATTTAATAAGAGTCAGAGTTGTGTACCAACTTCACAGCTGTGGCTAATCGATCGTCGGAGCTGGGTATCGGGGCGAAAGACTAATCAAACCATCTAGTAGCTGGTTCCCTCCGAATTTTCCCTCGGGATAGCTGGCGCTCAGGAGATATTGTGGATGCAACTGTAATCATCATTAAATATCTCCGAAGATGCTAAATTAACATGCCAGGGTTCTCTTAAATAAAGAGGACTCTTATGCAATAATCGCCAAAATTTACAAAGTGCCCAGCAAGAACCAGAAATCAATTTTCAGGAAACCATTTTCCAAAAATATTTTTCTTTGTATAGTTTAGTTCATATATAACTAGTTAAACCGAACAAAACAAAAGTTTGGTTGTCAATAAATCACACTAGTTCTTTTCATTTTAATAGCAAACGAATTGTCAAATTTATATTGGACTGTGGTGTATTAAGAAAGATTATTGAATATTTCGACACCTGCAACAGTTGGGTGGTTTGAGACATTAGATTTTCACTAAGCAGGGTTGCCATTGACACATATGTTTGGGTTTGAATCCCGTGGGGTGGTGTTTAGCTAGTGATTTTAGCTATAGTTTACCCACCTTGCTATTGTGGATGCATTTTCTTTAAATTATGTGCTTCATCTCTTTGACTTAGAATAAATGTGTGTTGAATATATTAAAATATATTTCATGAAATCCCCTTACTTTTCAAGTGCTAGGCACTCTCTTGTCCACATTTTTAGTTTTTTTTTAGATTAAGATTTTCAGACTGGAGCTTGTCCTGGTTCGACAAGTAAATGTTTTAGCTGTGATATTCACACAAGAGTGTGTGTAGGCCCAAGATATAGATAAACCCACAATAATCCTAGAGAGTTTACAAGCTTCTAAAGAATATTTACAAAATAAGACTCCAGGGAAAAATTTATTTGAGACATCTCCAATGTGATGGAGCTGATCCGATTCCCAGAACCTGAACATGGCAGAACCCCCCCCCTCCCGACCTTTTATGTGTGTATAGAGGCAGACAAAACCTTGTTCAAAAGATACTTTGGTCACTTCTAAAAGGGTCTCATCAAATAACCCCCTCAGAAATCAATGATTCCCTACGAGAAGGAAAACACATTGTGATGTATTCACTATTTAATCAATACCATTCTTTGATTCCACAAATTAAGCATACAAAAGTGTGTAGATTTAAAATTAAATCCCACAGTAACACCACAGTGTGTACAGGAGTACTACATTTTGTATATGAACATGTGTTTGTATTATATTATTTTAATGTAAGTACAGTCAATGTCAAAAACTGAAACTTGGAACTACTGGAATTAAAGATGTTGGTAAAAAATTGTTTGTGTATGTGCATACATACAAATGCATTATAATCCATCCTTTAATATTAAATGTAAATAAATATATCATAATATTTAAAACGATGAATAATTATGTGTTCTACGTTTGTTCAAAGAGATCTATGATTAAAGAGTGGGCACACAAAAATATACATTAGTCGTCCTATTCGAGCCATGTAGGATAAAAAAAAAAAAAATTCAACCATAAAAAAAGCTTTCCATCACATTTTGTTAAACATGAAATCTGTAAGATTTGGAACCAATAAGGTTTACACTAAATATTCTTTATTCCTTACTATACGTAAGGTATGTATATGCTCATTTACAATTTCCATATGTCCATAATGAGACTTCACACACTTTCTGAGCTGGCGTAAAGGTTTATTTTAGTTATTTCCAGCATATTAGAATCAACAGCAGCGCCAACATAGCTAGTTTTCTTCTGGAAATGACTTAGTTCTCATTCAATTCGGTGAATAAACCATTAACAAATTTCAAGACAGCTTTCACAATCATCCTGACAGACAATGCAGAATTTAAAGTCTTTTAGGATGAAACTTTTCTTTTTTCAAAATGTCAAGCAACATGATTTTCTCTAGGTCTGAACATATTTCAGTGCTGGTAACATCCTTATATATAGTGGATTCTGGTTAACTGTTTATATGGAACAAAATTTCAAAAACAAAACCACTATTTAGCCTTGATTGTTCTGCTCATTTGGGGAAACTTGCGGTTTAATTGAGCCAGTTAAGGTCGTGATGTTACAACAAACTGTGTAAATGGCACTCAAGCTCAAAACATAAAGATCATAATATGAGTGAGTAACCAGAATACCATGAAATATATTGCTGAATCGAGATGTTATTTCATGCAAAACCGCATTGAAGATGCTACTTTATTAGAATTATATACATCTTCTTAGTTTGGTCAGTTGCAGTCCATAAAGAGAACACGTCAGGGTATACTTAATATTTCTTTTCAAAGCAAGACTCCATATTAATGTGGAACCTTTGCTTGACATGGTCATTATTTTGACTGTATCTTCATTTTACATATAAGTACATTATATGTTTGTGTGCTTTTAGCTTTAGCTACTTTTAGATATATTATGTTTGTACCAATATAAATACAGTGTGCTTTCTTTAGATGCCACATTTCTTTATTTTTATTCATACTATTTTTCTCGGTTAGAATGTGTTTTTCAGCCGATTGGTTAATATTCACTTAATTATGGAAGGGATTTAGTTAGACCAAAGTGAACTGGTTTCAAAGCATCCCAATTAACAGGAATCCACTGTACTTTAATATTAATCATCTTAGCTTAAAGCAATCATCAGATGTTATTTAAATGTAACTGTTTGATAACTCATTTTGACCAACATTCAAACTTATACCGAACATAAGATTGATAGTTGCATTGACAGTCACAGTCTTGATGTTTCTTCTTAAAATATGGTCTTGGTTAGGTAGGAATGAGTAGGACACCAACACATCTAATTTCATTGGAACATTTGAGAAAAGGCATAACTAAAGAAAGAGATAAGAGGATAAGCAACAAAAGCAGTAATTTACAATAAACACAGTTAACAAGTGGCATGAAAGTTAGAGCTATGGTCGAAGAGTATTTTTTATTGATGTGTGAAATTTAATTTATAATTATTTTCAAGGACTAAAACCACAATACATGAACTCTTAGCACACCTATAGTGTACTTGTCCTACACCTTAGTTCAGTTGGTAGTGTTTACTGAGCTAAGGGTTCCGAGTTTGATTCCTGGCATGGCCGAAAAACTTATCGATGGTGAAATGTGGGTTCCCCATTTCAAAATAATGAATTAAAAGAATGGGGCTGGGTGTTGAGTGTGTTCTAGATTTAAGTTGGAGTATAAGTCATGTGCTGATATATAGGCCTATATATTATATTTAAAGTAAAAAAATTAAAACCATAATTAATAAGTAATTTACAGCTACCTAGGAATTTATTTAAACTCATTTATACAATTTTCTCATAAATAAATTGGTAGTTGTTAGTTAACCTTCTTAGTCTTTACTCTTTCTTGACGATTTCAAATTATTATGGAGAAACATTACACAAAATGTGAAAAGTATTAATGTTATTTATACTAAGCAATTGTCTGCAACTTGTTAGAGCGAGCAAAGCTTGGCAGCAACAAACTCGAGGCTTGTTATATTCATACACCAAAAGAACTTTGAGAGGAGTAGAGCAGCAAAAGGTCACCCTCCTCCCGAGTTAAGAGCACAAAAATAATCGAGCCAGAGCCCTTCAACCTCATCCTAGGTCAGTTTATTAAATTAGCTTTCATTAAAATGAACATGATATGAGTTATGGTTGGGAATATGTGTGGACTCCTCAAATACTTCTGTAAAAGGTACGGAGAAGTTCACACGACTACCACATCAAAGGAAGCACACAGAAAAGGAATGTCAGAGGAATGTATGCCAAAATACAATGGGTTAATACTGTCTATACTTGCACATTGCAAAGGTTCTATTAAAGAAAATAAAAATGAGATTTCGCTAACTGTGAATATAAGTCTTGTACTTGGAGCTTAATATAAACAGCAGAGATATAAAGCTGGGTTAACTTAGCGAGAAGTCAAAATTAACGAGAAAAATATGACAATTTATTATGTTGTATAATAATGTGAGTTCCAAATAAATATTTGTCAAACGCAGTCTCTCTCTATATTCAGATAAAGCAAAACAGTAATAGCTTTTTTTTTGCTTAGCTAATTCATTCCCTGAAACACATTATTTACATATATAGCAAAAACACATTACCATGCAATTTATTTATTTACAAGTAAACTAAGTCAGGTATTATGATTTTTTACAAATATATTAATTATTATAAAAATATGTCCATATCTTTAACATTCACATTTCCTTAAAAGATGGGGGAGTCAGTAATTTTTCAGTGTGATACTTTGTACTCACGACAATTTGCACAAAGAAACACAACCTTGCAAACATACTACACTTGTTACTTTCCTAATTTTGTTTTTGGAACACAATCTATTTCTTTTTGTTTGTGGGTGGTAGCTTACATAAACTAAAGACGACTCTCTCACTCTCTCGGTTGTTGAGTTATGAGTTGTAGTGATACTTGGTAAAACCACTATGATGTAAAAAAAATATCTTATGAGGTATATTTTTTTCTCCTAGCCTTGAATAAAATCCAATTTATTAATTAAATATGACATATTGCATGACATATAGTTATGTGATAATAATATATAAAAGAAACTGTCTTTGAATAAACTTTTCAATGAAAGTTGATTGCAATCTTTTAAAATGTAATAAATATTGAACTAATCCCATATTCACTGTTACCAAATGCCAGAAATGCCAGCTAATTTTAGTGGTCCTAGGCAATTACTCAAACTTTAATATATAAAATAAATCAAGTGTTAGTAGGTAAGCTCATAATTACCGAAGTTATTCTAATATTAAATGCTACCAACTTTCAAGTACCAACCTCTTGAGTGTAATAAGTAGAAAATACCCAGGAAAGCTGTTGAAAGTATGTTAAAGAATATTAATTAGTTAGTAAGTACTTGAGAAGCAAGAAAATTTTACAATTAAGGTAAAATGGAAACATGCAGATTTAGAACAAAAAAATGCGGTGCAAGTACTTTTATAGAGTTAAATTTATGGAATGATATAAATTCATTTTAACGCCATGTTAGTTATAAATTGAGATAGTGTATTTACTCAGAAGCACAAACATTGTTTAGACTGCTTAGGAAACTATGTTGAACATTAGAACATATACAAGTTTCTATTGCTTTTGGTTATTTTTTAAAGCCCAGCCCAGGAACTTTATAAAACTAATTTTGTCAAGTGAACTTTTCATTTGGGTGTATAAATCCACATTATACATTATATATATAAAAACCAACATCGTTACTATAATTACTTACATTATAAATTAGTATAACAATTTTAGCTAACAATAATTAATAATAAAATAAATAAAATTAGTTAACAATATTAACAATATTAGGTGACCTGGCGGTCTAGGGGTAAGGTGTCAGACTTCTGTGCTGGCGGCCGGGGTTCAATCCTCGGTCCCGGCAAAGATTTATAATCACCCTACCATTACACATTAGCGTAAGTGCGTATAACCCGAATGGGTAGTAAGACGTGGTGCTAATAATAATAATAATAATAAAAATATTAGCTATGTATATACACAGTTACAATAATATAAGTAATTATTGTTTAGCTATAAAAAATGTGTAACTGTATTAGTTTATATATATATTTAAACTAAAATAGTTATAATAATTACTCGTTTTATTGTAACTGTAATAATATATATGTATATAATATATAAAAACCAATATCATTACAATTATTATTTTAACTGTATTATTGTGTATATATATAATAATATAGTATGGTATACATAAATACAACTAATATTGTTACAATAATCTTATATATATATATATATAAACTAATACATTTATATATATATTTAAATTATATTATATATAAATACTATAAATATATTAAAACTAACATAGTTACAATAATTAATTATATTATTATAACTGTATCATTATATATATATATAATAAAATATATCAAATATATGCTATTATGTATAAATAATAAATTATATATATTATACCATAAATAAAATAATACAGTTACAGTAATAAAAGTAATTATTGTATTTATATATAAATATTTGTAGCTGTACTAGTTTTTTAGATATCATATATTTACATTATGTATATAAAATAATACAATTACAATAATATAAGTAACTATTCTAACTATATTAGTTATTATATATATATATATATATATATATATAATTATTACATTTACAATAAAACGAGTAGTTATTGTAACTATTTTAGTTTAAATATATATATAAACTAATACAGTTACACATTTTTTATAGATAAACAATAATTACTTATATTATTACATTATTATTATTATTATTATTATTATTAGCACCGCGTCTTACTACCCATTCGGGTTATACGCACTTACGCTAATGTGTAATGGTAGGGTGATTGTGAGATGAAATGAAGGACCTACAGTTTAACGTGGAATCCGAACCACGGTGGAGGCCTGGCATTCCTCACATTCACAAGATGTCTTGTCAGAGGTGAAGGAAGGGTTTGGTAATCAGATAAATCTTTGCCGGGACCGAGGATTGAACCCCGGCCGCCAGCATAGAAGTCTGACACCTTACCCCTAGACCACCAGGTCACCTATATTATTACACTTAGACACTTAGAACACTATTGGCTGTTGCTGTTTAGCGTGACTTATTCATTCATCAGGTAGATGTAAAATCAGCTTTTCTAAAAAGTGAATTAAAATACGTTGTGTATCTTTACCCTCTTGATGGCTTACACATAAAAAAGGGGGAAGTGTGTAAAGTGGTGAAAGCCCTATATAGTTTGAGACAAAGCCCAAAGTGCTGGAACAACAGTGTTAACCGATTGATGAGCGAGTTAAATTTCCATAGATCCAAGGTTGATTCATGCTTATACTTTAATGATTCTACATATATTTTGATTTGGGTTGATGATTTTATTATTTTCTCAAGCTCAATTGATGATGTTAATAGTGTAAAGGGTAAGATAATGAATTTTCTTGACATTAGGGATTTAACTTCTGATGGTAGATTGGTATTTTTAGGTCTTGAAATTGAAAAGAAAGAGGATAATATATTGTTAGTCAAAAGAATCTTAATGACAAAATTGTAAATCATTTTAAGATGAATGATTGTGTAAAATTTCAAAAATACCGGTACAACCAAAATTGAATTTACAAAAGGTCTCAGAGGGAAAAAGTTATAAATTGCCATATAAAGAATTGATTGGTAGTTTAAGTATTTGATGCTAGGGTCAAGGTCAGATCTTTGTTTTGCAGTATCTTATTTTGGAAGGTTTCAAAATTGTTATAATGAAACTCATTGGAATTATCTTAAGAATGTTGTTCGTTATCTTAAATATACTAGTAATTTTGGTTTGAAGTATGTTAAAAATATTTGTGCAGATATAAATGTTAAAGCTTTTGTTGATTCAGACTATGCTAGTGATCCTATTGATAGGAAAAGTGTTACAGGTTTTGTTGTTAAACTAAACAATAATGTTGTGTCATGTTGTTCCAAAAACCAAAATGTTGTGGCTCTCTCTAGTAGTGAAGCTGAGTATCTGGCTCTTTCTGCTGGAATGTCTGAATGTAAGTTTTTTTTAATCCAGTTATTTGATGAATGTCTTGATTGAGTAAAGCCAGTTATTGTCTTTGAAGACAACCAATCTTGTATGAAAATGGCACAAATCTATGAAACAAAGAGGTCCAAACAAATTGATGTGAGGCCTCACTTTGTAAGAGATTTAATTAGTAGTGGTGATTTTAAATTACAGTATGTAGCTACTGATGAACAAGTAGCAGACATAATGACAAAAGTATTTGCAATCAGGAAATTTGAGTATTTTAGAAATCTATTAAATGTTACAGAAATTTGATTAGAATTTGTGAATAAGTATTGGAATACAAAAGTGTGTTGGTTAGGCTTTTACCTTATTATATATATATATTCTCTCTGTCTTAATCTTTGCAGAATTGAGGCAGTATTAATATGATTGTATTGGCAACTCTGCAAAGTTTGTGTTATGTTGGCTATCTCTATATCTTACTCCCTGTAACTGTATCTTACTGCTAGTAGTTCATTGGTCTGATTACTTGTTAGTTGTTACTGTCATACATTATATTAAATACACTGTTTACACTATGTCAATGCGTGTGTGATTTCGTTTCATGGCCTATTAATCCTAATATATTACTGCTAATTTTATAATCATAAATTGTGGAAATATAAATTATTTTTTACAATCTAATGTGAATTGATACACCCAGTTTAAAAGTTCACTTGACAAAATTAGTTTTATAAAGTTCCTGGACTGGGCTTTAAAAAAAACCTTGAGAGCGATAGAAACTTGTATATGTACTATGTTCATATATATTATATATAAACTAATCCAGTTAGAATAATTTATGTATAAAACCTAATATATATATACATATAAAACTAATAGTTACAATTATTTATACATAAGAAACTAATTCAGTTTTATAATTTGGTGGTTGCTTTTTGGTGTGAATTGTAGAGCATTGCTAACAATAAAAGGTCAGAGACTTACTTTAGTAGGATTCTGACAGGAATACAAGTTTAAAAAACAGAAATATATTATTTTCGCAGTCAAAAGTGATGGCATTTAACTATATTTGTCTTATATTTTAAGTACCGATATTAAACTATCGAAAGTAACAGCTGCAGAGCACATAATACAACTTAAGCCTATATTAATACTTTCAGTGGTCTTCCTACCAGAATCTAACATAAAATCTGTATGAGCACGACTGTCTTAATTAACAGGCTAGCGTGTAGATTGAGGCACTATAATCAATGTTGTAAATGGTAGAAAAGCAATTGTTCAGAAGCCTGGCCATATCTTTTTAAAAATCGTATCACAGGGTCCTGGTTTCAATATCCATACCTAGATGTAGTTCTAGTATATTTGAATAGATATAAATGTTTTTTCAGAACACATTTGTGCTTTCCCTTTGTTTTGAATCGAATGCTTCATAGGTTTAACACGACAATATTCTTAACCATAAATGTGCAGTACAATCCCAACACTTTTTCAAAAGATGATATTGTTGAGGAACACATTGATCTGACTCTCTAAATATAAATACAGAACTCTGTAGGCGTACTTGATTTTATTACCATTAACCAATAGTATATCTTCTTAGAACTTAATTTAAAGAATGTTAATTTCTTCTTCTTTTCTGGGCAATAAATTTTTAATACAAAGTTTAATGTTCTTGCACTTATAATTATTTATAAGTATAAATTAATTCAGATCTTAGATACAAATTTAATTAATTTCAATCTGAGATAATATCATGGGGGTTAAACTAAGTCAGGTAATATTATCTTAGATATTTTAATAGCTAAACAAAGCTATGCAGGTAAAGATAAAAGTGAAACTATTAGGTATTTAATACATACACACAAGGTGGAAATCTAAGTTAGTACGATGAAGCACAGGAATCAGACCTCTTGGACTCCTTGGCCTGTATGCAAGGACGATGCTGAGCACGGCCAGAGCATGAGGCCTGTCGTGTAAACAGCTGTCTCGATCGCCTAAGCGACATGTTGTGGAAATATCCTCTGAGCCAGACTTTGGCGAGACTCAAGATATTGCGTCATAGATCGTACTAGCACGAGGCTCATACTCTGCCTGTACTCTGGCCGTGCTCAGCATCGTCTTTGCATACGGGCCCTTGACTTAGCGCACTGACTCAATTGAACTAGGGTTCAGACAAGTAAGAAACAGACTATCAGCCTTACAGGGGTTTCCAGCTTGAGTCCTTTAACACTCGGCTTCACTAGTATCACTGCTGGGTGATGATAGGACTAACCACAGAGATCCTAGTGGTGAAGGACTTAAGCTGCCAAAAGGAGTGCAACCATTTTAACGTGGAGGTTGAGTGTGTAGGTATATTATTTGTTTGTGAACTAGATGTTTTATAGTGCAATAAATCTACAAATTAACCCTTTTAGGTTTCAAACCAAAGTCTCTTAAAAGGGGTTTGAAAATATTTAAAATCATAATATACTCGACTATCTTGGATACAGTTTTTGCTATAGGTTTAAAAGAAATTAGTAAATATTTGAACAAATAATTTTAGTGCCTGAATATCAGTTCAGTCGTCAGGGCTGATATTATTGCTAAGTTTTGAATTTCCCCGATTTTTAAAAGTTTTTCAGACAAAACATAGATTTCTTTTCAGTATTTATATGTAAAGTTATACATAAACAATCAACATTTTCTACAAAAGGCTCAAAAATAAACAATTTGTAAGATGGATCTTAACAAAAGAAGTTTAATTTAATATAGCCCTTTTGAAAACCTATCTCCCGCTACTCCCATTATTACAAATAACTAACCAATTAAACAAATAAACAAAGCTATTAAGAGGATCACAAACAAGACAAGAAATAATCAGGGATTGTTAAGGCTGGTACACACAGAACGCTAAGCTAAGTTGCTCTGCTAACTGTTTAGGAAAATAGTGGACCATATATTTAAATATGTTGGTTCATACAGAAAGCTAAGCTAAGCTATCTTGCTTCGCCGCACTATGTTTTTTTCCGAATGCTGGCCAAACAATTTTTTCCATCTCCCATCTTGTGTTGCGCATAAAACGCAGCTTGGGATCCATAATGAACAGACATAGTGCTGGTTTGATGAAAATAACCAAAGAAGTGCTGAAGTTTTTTTAAAAGTTTTTTCACATGTATTTAAGTAATATTCTATTTAGGTTTTATATTTAATAAATATTTTTATATTAAAATGGAAGCGTTAATTGAACAATTCAAACCTCCACCTCCTAAAATTTTTTCATCTTCCAAAACGGCTGCTAACAGCATCTTATCTTCCTCAGTACTATCATCTGAACTCAAACAAGACATTTTGGAGAACACTATAACTAAACTTTACTGGAGCAGACCAGAAAGAAACAACACTGAATTCGGGAGGGGAAAGAAAAACCATTGTTTATAGTAGGATTTTTGTAGGAAGAATAGTAGGAATAAGTTACTAAAACATTTTTAATACATCTATCCTTAGGTGAGCTGGCGGTCTAGGGCTAATGGGGACTTCTGTGCTGGGGGTCAAGGGTTCAATCCTCGGTCCCACCAGATTTATCTGATTGCCAAACCCTTCCTTCACCTTTGACAAGATGTGTATTAATCACAACTTGTGAATGTGTGAAATGCCAGGCCTGCCAGGCCTCTACCATGGTTCAGATTCCATATTCAACTATAGGTCCTCCATTTCATCTGACAATCACCCTACAATTATACATTAGTGTGTATATAACCCAAACGGGCGGCGGCGGCGGCAACGACTACTACTAATACTACTACTAATAATAAAAATAATAATATAATAAGTCCATTCATCAAGACATGCTATCTGCAGCTGTTTCTTTTTATAGATATTTTAATACCTATAAAATAACACAAATAATAAGGTAAAAAGCTATCATTGTTTGCCACAGAGAGATATGTTCGAACTTTTTCTATTGGCCTTCCAACCAAATCAAGGTATAGATAAGCTTAACAATGAGTGTGAAACCAAACTAACAAAGTCTTAGCATAGCATAGCACAGCTTAGCTTAACATTCTGTGTGTATTGGCCTTCACCGTTTTGATATGAACACATCCACTTTTACATTTTGAGAGAGAAAATGGTTTGTATTGGAAGACCTCAAACTCTTGGACAACTTTTATTATTATTATTATTATTATTATGTATTACTTCCTGTTCGGGTTATATGCACTTAGGCTAATGTGTAATAGTATGGTGATTGTGAGATTAAATGGAGGACCTACAGTTTAACTTGGGATTCGAACCACGGTGGAAGCCTAGCATTCCACACGTTCAATAGTTATGATTAATACACGTCTTGTCAAAGGTGAAGGAAGGGTTTGGCAATCAGATAAATCTGTGCCGGAACTAAGGATAGAACCCTGGACCCCCAGCACCGAAGTCTGACACCTTACCGCTAGACTGCCAGGTCACCTACTCTCGGTCAACAAGATTTAAATCTAAAATATTATGTCACCTCTCTTCCCAAAATAAAATTAATATGAGAATAAAACTAATAGTTTACACTGAATTGGACTCTTCAAATTCATATTTCAAAAATCAACACATAAATGTATGAATATTCCAGTCATTTATAAAATTTCTCCAGCTTCTCCATGACTTTTTTTTTCCTGTTTCTAAACCAAATTCCCTGTCTTATCAAGCATTACCCTGTTTTCAAAGTGGATAACAACCTTGCCAGCACAACAAGTTCTTTAGAGCATATAAAGTAGAACAAGTACAGCAAAAGACACACAACCTAGAAGTTGTAGAATAATTTAAGGGTTCTATGGATACTCAATAATTACCAATTATGGTATTTTTGTATTAATTCTGACAAAGGGCCAGTTTCATAGTCAAATTTAGTACGCCTCAAGTGCGGCGCTACACTAAATACAAGACGACACCTACCTAAACTCGAATGGAATGGGCCGCTCTCGCATAAGAAACTGGCCCATTTCATTCTGGTTTAGGTAGGTGTCGTCATGTACTTAGTGTAGCGCCACACTCGAGGCGTACTAAATTTGACTATGAAACTGGCCCAAAGGAAAAGAGAGATGTGTATGGTTGATATTTCAATTTGAGGTTTACAGGTTAAGAAAGATGTCCATCACTGGTTTAGCTTAAGGTATTCCTGACCACTCAGTCGAGGATCAGGACCAGAAAAAGTCCACTCTTTGAGTAGAAATGTTATGTCGTATAGTAGGGCAGGTAGAAGGGAGGGTAGGAACAGGTAAAAGTGGGGGGGAGGGGAGGGGGGGTTAGATAGAAATGAGGTAGGAGGAAGACATCACTTTGGTTTTGCTACACGTGCATGTAATCAGGTCTTTTCACATGAGCTCTCTTTCCCCCTCCTGAGGAGAAAGAATCTCGTCTCTCCAACTCCCTCACTCACACAGACTAGCTTATTACATCCAGCACAAAACTTCCACCGACATGAAAGACCAACCACTTCTTTTGTGTGTGTGTGTATGCCTCACTCAATGGAAGGGAGACACAAACACAACAAGCATGCGCGATCTGATAAAAAGGGGAGGTGCATGGCACACTTGCCATCAAACACGAGGTTGCTTTCATCTGCTTCAGTTCACTTTCTAATCTTTATTTTATTTCATTTCATTTTTCAGTTGGACTTTGTGGG
>CABEEJ010000140.1:197486-245764 GCA_901482245.1 Timema douglasi
GAGGGGGGGTCAGGTATAGTGACTGGTTTTATTTGAAAATAAAGAAGTAGGGGCCTTTTAAAATAAATTCTTAAAAAGTGCCGAAGAATGAATCTTAGTGAAATAGGTTTATTTTTGTCAACTAAGAATATATTTCACAAAAGAAAAATACATTAAGGTTCTCTCATAGTATTTGTTTCAATTTACGTCCAAAAAGAGTTTGATGAATTTTATCCAAAGTTCCAGCTTGGTAATAATTACAGTTGCTTGACAATGTTTAATGTTCAGGGATACCCTGTTGCTGCTCAAGCTTTAAGTCTTTATTTTAGGTTAGGTGGCTTCTAAGTAAGGTAACATTTTTGAAAGCATTAGAAAATATAGACAACCCCTCTCCTTTTGTAGGAAACAATCAAGATCAGAGTCTTCTCTTCGTTCTTATGAGATTACACCAAAATACTATAGTATACCATCCATTTTCCTTTGAATCCCTTAAAAAAAAAACTGCATAATGTAAACCTACATGTATTTTAGCTTTGAATTTTGGTTCAATTAATGTTTCTTGGTATGTATGTGGTGCAAAATAAGGTGCCGGATAAGTTATTTAAAAACAATAATGCCTCATTTCATGTCAAATGACCTAATATCATGTGCCCTTACATTTCAGATTTGATCTATATTCTTTTTCTTTATGAGTTTACTTTCCACATTTGGTTCATTCTCACAAAAGAGGCAAAAGTAACTTCCAAATATTTTGGTATAAAATGTAAGGATTTTTTAATATTTAAAATGTACTTTGATTTAAACACACTCTAAAAGTATAATATACATACTAGCAGTACACATTTATTTCTATAAATGGATCTAAAAAAAGTTCAATATAAAATAGCAAGGCAATGACAATATTGCCAGGACAATGATGCAGGTAATAAAAATCTAAAATATATTTATATATATATATATAGTGTGTGTGTGCACATGTGAGAAAGTATGTGTGAGTGAGAGAGAGTTTGTGTGCATGTGTGTGAGAGAGAGAGAGTGCAAATAATTTTGTCAATAAAAATATATCCATTCTAATTTTTAATTAGAAATCATTTTAACATTGAAAACTATCACATCTGATGTTTTATATATATTGTAATAATGAAAACTTTAAAAATCGCCTCTTACCTATTATTATATAATTTTATTTTTGTCATTTTGATCAGCGAGCATAATTTTGTACACTCTTTCATTTGTAATATATAAAATTATCAATTACCTAATTAAGATTTTATAATACTATTATTGGATAAGAACAAGGAAATTGACAGTAGTAACCCGAGGCCCACAGTAAAAAACAAAACAAAAAATGAGAGCCGCATCCAAAACCAAATAAAGTGCAGATATTTTAATAATATATGGCGAGTCTGACTTGTGTTTAGCTAGAACTTCTAAAATTTTGTAATAAAGAAAACTCTTATTGTTTGTAAATGTTTTTATTGAATGAAGCATTAGACAAGATAAAATTTGTTTATCAATTTATAGCTATTACTTTATTTGAATGTGAGCTCTGCAGTTGTTCATTTTCATTTACTAAAGTTGTATAAACCCACCCCAGTGGCATAGTTGGCTAACACGTAAGTTGTGTGTTGTGCTTGACTGCAGAGGATGGGGAGATCAAGGTTCAAATCTCAGTCGAGGGAACTGGGGGGGTAAAGGTCCTAAATGGTTTTACACTCTCCCTTCATGCAAATGCGGGTTCACTTCCTCTAAATTCAACCCTCCCAATTCCTAATCCATTAGCGTAATTAGTATTTAAGCATATAAACCAAATGGGTAGTAAGACGTCGTGCTAAATAAAAATAAAGTAGCAGCCCTATATCAATATTGATGCTTGTAGTTGCTGATAGCAGTAAATGTGAAAATGATTTATAAGTCAATGAACATCTGTATTTGGATTTTATGAATTTCATCGCTGAAAAGGTGCTTTCCCAGATATATATGCTTCCGAGCATTGAGCAAATCTTTAGTCAAAAGTTTTTCAATTTTGAATAGCACTTGTGATTATAATTTAAAAAAATCTTATCCATTTTTGATTCGGCTAGCATAAAGAGGGTTCTGATTGCAAATTAAACAATTCCAGTAGAAGGTCAGGTCTTAGGTTTTCAAAGCTGAGCATGCACATTGAAACAAGACTTCTGGTAATGCTATGAAATGAACTTGAAGTTATGCCTGGGATAATAGGTTTGAGCTCTAATTTTTCGATGAGATTTTTTATTGCGGGTGAAAATCAAAAGTCATAGCCTACAGTAAATTGTTTTGTACCTATTTTAGAGTATAATAAATAAATGTAAAGTAGCCAACACTGACATCATCTATCTAAAGTGACCACTACATGACACAGAGCTTGACAAATAAAAACATAAAAGTAAATTATGTAAGTCTTTTGTGGTGAATAAATATATAAAAATAAATTCATTAACTTTCTGATGGTGAATAGACACATAAAAGAAAATTCAGAAAATCTATTCTGGCATAAACACTCTCATGGCGAAGAATTATATAGATGTAAATTTACTCACATTTTATCTATAATATATAAAAGTATAATTATTAATAGATATTTAAACTATAAAATAAGTTTTAAGGTTCTTTGCATGGTGATCCAACTGTGAAGTGTGAACAGTGTATTTAAATGAGCACAGCGCCTTTAAGTACGTGCAATTCAATAATGATTAGTCCTAATGGCAATGTCATGTCATCATGCAATGTTGGTCGATACGAGGTGGTTTGAGATTTGCTTAGGACAGAAATCCCACTGACAAATTATGACATAGTACTAATGAGCGTATAACCCGAACGGGTAGTAAGACGCGGTGCTAAATATTATTATTAGTACTAATGCATTATTATTCAAGACAGTGATAAAATAATAATAATAGCAGGCCTAATCTTTAACAAAACCATTTACTAACACATTTGTAAATTATTTTAATCAATTAGAAATCACAGACTGGTAGATATGTGTGTTAGCTTAGTGGTACTAAAATATTAATAAAGAAATGTTTTTTTTCAATAATTTATTTTGAAAATAAATTTTTGCCAGAATTTTTACTGTAGATATAGTATACATCATTATTTAAAAAAAATCCATTATTATTTTAACATCATGTCTTACTACCTTTTCAGGTAATAAGCATATCTAGGCCTACTATTTACGCTAATGAGTTAGAGACAAGGAAGGTTGGATAGAGAGGAAGTATACCCACATTTGGATGGAGGAGTGTAAAACAATTGAGTAAAACAACCCTCAATACACAAACCAGAATTTTAACCCTGATCTCTTCATCTTCGGCAGTCTGGTCTATTGTAAGAGTGACACTTTAGACCATGCGGCCACTGAAGCAGGTGTTATTTTATTATTAATATTTGTATGAAATAAAAACAAAAATAATTATCTTATGAGATACTTTTCCAAACAGTTGTATTAATTAAAAAAAAACACTGTAAGCTTGGAAAAATTAAGATGATTTCATTGAATTAACACATTTACACATTGAAGCCTAAACTAATTCCCTCCTAGGTGCAGTTCCCTAGGAATATATATATATATTTACTTAATAGCAGTCGATACACATTATTAAAAATATAGTTTTACTTTTAATACTTGGACTGAAAAGGTTTTTATTCTAAGAGATTACCAAAATACTTTGGTGACCGTATACTAAAAAAACCAATGAACATACGTCAAAGTAATTTTAAGAATATAAGACAAAATGTTAATAATTTGTTAATCATAAAGCCAAACCATAAAAATAAACTTAGAAAATGGTAAAAAAAAAATTGTTTCCAAGTGGTAGTGCAGCAGGGTTTGTGTAATGAATGGTTCACACTTGACTCTAATGTGGAGGTACAGGTTTCTCTTAGTTGGGTAAAATGGAGCTGGGTTTATAGGTGTTGTTTTCAATACTCTATCCAGGTGAATACTACTAGTGTTTTCAATGAACAGGCATTCGCCAACCCTTCAGCTGCAATGAAGAAATCCTTGAAGTCAATTATTGTTGTCATTAAAAATACTTCATCCGTTCCTCTCCCTTGCGCCTGCTGCTACTAGGTCAAGAGGTATACAATCCCAGTCAGTAAGTTTCACTATCCCGACCAGAGAGCCCGGCGCTGGTCTACATTAACACAGTTTTTATTATATATTAAGTATCTAGTTAAAATCATTTCAGACATAAACATGACAAACCATCTTTGTAAGAGACCAATGATCTTCTTATATAATATATTAATTCACATATAAAGTATTAAAATTAAAATATTGATAGCTTTTTACTTTCCTTATTTTAAAACAGTAGGTGAAGAGCCGTTTCAGTACACAGTACACATACTTTTAGTAGGTATTGGTTTTCTTAACTAATGTGAAATTAGTAAAGCACTTAAATAGGTAACTAAGTTAGTTCAGTATGAATGGTTAGATGTACTACTTTTTTCTGAGCTAACGTGAGAAACACGATTGAAACTAATAATCAAACACTTTTCGGGTGAAATGTATATGAGGATAATTTATATATACTACTAGATTTATGAATATTTTGGACATACATAATTTTTATTCAGACAACCCACTTCTTCCAGAAGTTTTTTTTTCCTATAAATTATTTTCATTAAAAGTTTTTTTGTTACAGAAGTTATTGGTTCTGTACTTTAAAATACATATTTGAAAGAAAAAGAATATGAGAAATATGAAATGTTTCATTAAAGGAATGAGACTGATGAGTTTAGTAGGTTGATTTTGAATCGGAAAAGTATAAGCACAACTAAGATAAAAATAGCTAACTTGAAAAAGTAATTTCAAGTTTTTAGAGTTTGAGAACATTAATTTTAACACAACAAACCAGGAAAACTCTTCAGAGCTGCTATGTCAACATTTTTATTTAAATTTAATTTTTAAAACAGCTACTGATAGTTTAAAAACATTTTTATCTGTGGCAGGTATGTTTTCATACTATAAACTACATTTTGAACAAACTGGATAGATCTGGGTTAAGTGCATTGTCCTAATTGACATTTTATTCCAAGAAAGCTTGTTAAATAATAATGTTTTTATTTGTTTCCCACTAACATTGGTGGACAGGTGAATAAAATGTCAAGTTTCCAATATCAAGTTTGGGCTTGACACAGAGGTCTGATTTTGAATGCCGGCAAGGACCTAGATGTATTTAAAGTGTTTTTAATAAATGATAAATAAATAATAAACTCTTTCTCCACACAAATGTGGATAGATACTTTATATCCTACAGTCCTCATTCTAGCCCCATTTGTGTGATTAAATGTGTATATTTCACACAAGTAATAAGACACGAGAGAAAAAATAACGGTTTCAAAGTATTTTTAGTATATCGGCAAACCTTTTCATCTTTTAGTGATTAATTACAAACTTGCCTCAAACAAGTTTTTTTTCTGTAACACTTAGTTACCTATTTAAGTGCTTTACTAAGATATATATATATATATCTTAGTTCAGTATATATAGACAATCATGTAATATTCTGAATCATACTTGTGCTGCAAATAATAGTGCACACTTTGTTTAAACTAATCGTCAAGTTAATCTAGCACTCGTTAAGTGTAGTTCATTGGGTTAGTACTTCTTAAAGTTTGACACTGCTCACGATTCATGTTCGTCATAGATCATCCATCTTCTGTAGGTCCTTCCCAGTGTTGCCAACTTAACACTTCACTATCACCCTCCCTCCTCAAAAAGGCGAATATGTGAGCCTTCTGGGAACTGCTTCTTTCTTTGAGGATGAATGTGCCCTTGAGGGATTTCCTAATTCTGCTCCCCTAAAGGTGCCCTTGATAGGATGGGTCTGCGCTTGTTTGATTCTGGCCAAGTTTCTGGGGTCCTTCTATTGTCTCCAGCTCTTGCCTCTTCTTTGACAGTAGGTGGTAGGGCACGGTTGTTCTCACTGCCACTAGGTAGTGGGGTTCCGCCATTCACATCCTTCAACCGCCTGGGCAAGACAGAATGGCTGGGAGAGACATCCTCAAGAGTGCTTCTTTTTTATTTGATAATCTGGAAGGTGTTCTTTGATTCAAATGTCTCTTTACAATGTTTCCATTCGCACACAGTAAATATAAGCGACTCCCTAGCACTTTATGCACTTCCGCTTCAATCCAGATAATTTTCTTTTTGTTGAACTGTTTCATTAAAACTTTCTGCCCTTTCTTGAAATGACAGTCCCTTTTACCTGAGTTCTTTATTTGCCTCTCTTGCTGAACACTCACTTTGCTTTGGACTTGTGTTCTATTGTTGATTATATTCAAATGAGTGTCCTACCTGACATAAGCTCTGCCGAGGCTACTCCAGTTGTGATGTGTGTGGTGTTTAGATAGGTTAGGAGAAATTCCTTCACTGCAACGGATAAAGAAACTCCAAATTTAGCTTTGCATTTTATCTGACACACTCAGATTTCAGCTTGTCCATCGATTGCGGGATGGTATGAGGCCCCGGCCCTACATTCTATTCTGTTTCTTGAACAAAATTCAGTGAATTCTATAGACCTTATTAGTTGACTGCCACTATCGAATATTAGAACCTCTGGATAGCCAAACAAACAAAAAAAATTGTAGTAAGGGCTCAAATTGTTGCCGAGGAAGCGGTTGACTTCATTGAGCATACCTCAAGCCATTTACTGTGAACATCAACAACAAATAAGTAACTCATCCCATCTATAGGTCCAAGGAAGTCAATGTAGATTAGACTCCACGGTGTTGCCGGCCACTTCCATGGAATAAGACGACTTTTCTTAAGTGATTGTTGAACTACCCGACATGTGTGGCATCTCAAGACGTAGTTCTCAATGTCCTTGTTCATGAAGGGCCAACAAAGTAATTCTTAGCTGATAGCTTAGTCTTGACCACTCCTAAGTGCCCAACATTTAGCTCCCTCAGGATTCTGTCTCAAAGTGCCCTTTAGTTCCACAGATTACAGATATAATTTCTGAATTATGTAACACTATGGAATCAATCGCCCCGCTTTGGGTGTCGATTGAAACACTATGGATTAATTCCCTGATATAATAATGCTGTGATGATGTTTAGGTTGTCTAAGGCTAGCTTCTTATTGGTATAGGGAATTGGCGTCTTCACCAAATACTGTGGAGTTGTTCCTTTTAACAAGAAATAGTGCAGTTGTTCTTTTAACAGGAAAGATGGTATAAAAAATATTTTTTTAAAGGTGAAATCCTTTACTCATTATTTCTGAGAAGCAAGTGTTTCTTCATGGATGAATCTTAAAGGATACTCTACATATATTACTTTAAGGAAAAATTATCTTCATCCATGACTTTTTACATAACCAATATCATTACAATCAACACCGTTCAGATACATGGTTGTTATAACCACATACCTTGCAAAGAGGCCAGACTGATAGCTTTTGTGATGTTCCTTGAGCTCTTGACTATACCACCCTAAATATTTCTGGTTCCTCCTTTATTTTGACCCCATCAATGTTGGAAAATAGTTCACCGTTTGTCACAACTTATTCTGCAATATCCTTAGCTTTTGAAAGTGTTAAGGTCCTCAGTGAACAATCTTTCTTGTATTTCCTGTTTGCTAAACCCATCACAGATTTGAATATGATATTGGACTCCAAATTGGTCCTAAAACTACAAGTTGCTGCTAAATGCTGGACTCTAGCAGCCCAATCTGCAATACCGCCCCCCTCAGAGTTGGAAGCCTGATAAGATAGATGTCTTTCCTTGAAAATGGATACCTTCGGTGCATAATGAGATGACAGTAACATTTTAATCACCTTATATGTCTTATCTTCAGGCTTGTTGGGAACACATAAGTCTATTAATAACGTGTACGCAGCCTGATGTAATAAACTTAGCAAGATATCCTTTTGTTTCTTTGCATCTACCACTTCATTAGCTATAAAAAAACTATTGTAATTTACGCTCAAACACTTCCCATTCATCAACAAGTGGATTAAATTCCGTAATATAACCAATATAGGCTGACATGATTACTTTAGTATGCCCAGTAACAAAATAAATTGACAAATACTTAAGTCCGTAGCACCAATGTAATATTATGAATCATACTTGTGCTGCAAAGAATAGTGGACACTTTGTTTAAACTAATTTTTAAGTTAATCTAGCACTTATTAATTGTAGTTCATTGTGTTAGTACTTCGTAAAGTTTGACACTGCTCACGATTCACGTTCGTCAGAGATCATCCATCTCTTGAAGGTCCTTCCCAGTGTTGCCAACTAAACACTTCAACTCAGGTTTGATTCTTAGAATAGTAGACAAAATTGTGAAATTGGGCCTTCATTTTTCAGTGAGGAATTGTTTAACTAACCCAAAATAAAAATTTTATCTCGAAAATCAAATATAAATTTTGTAGATCAATATTTTTTCTAAACATGTGTTTTGTTCCACTTTTTATTGTTGAGGTATTTAACTTACACTTTATGACCATACTGATTATATCAGCACATAAGTTTCTTTAACAAATGTAAAACAAAAGAAAAGAAGTTATTAATTTGAATAAGCATGCTTAATTATTAAGTTCACTTTTTCGTTTATCAACAGCCCTATTTAATGCTTTTAGATAAATGTCCCAAATCAACAAATAATCTTATAATTTTACTAAAGTTTGCAAAATTGCGTGTTTTCCAGGTTTTTTTCCAGACACTAATCATTCCCCATAATTTCCCGTTTTTTCAGGTGTGTGGCAACCCCATCTCATCTCCAGTAGTAGCAAATAAAAAAGATAATCATAAGTTTGAAATTAAAATCTAATATATTTTTTTTTCAATAAGTATTTTATCTTAACATTCAACCCTTTAATGTTAAATAAACAATAGGACTATATATTTTAATATTTAATCATTTATGTGGCTATCATTACTAACTTCATAAGTGTAAATACTAGAGTTTCTGGTTGAGGAATTTGAGAATTTTTTGTGTTACGGGAAAAGATAAAAGATGACCGGAAACTTTTGAAAATAATTTTTTTTAGTTAAGAGTCATTGGACTAAATATATTTAAAAAACAAAACATGTTTTCTTGCATTTATGCTTGGATCTTGTTTGGCTCATGGGAAAGTGAGACTATAGAGTGCATGATGAGTAGCATGTTGCTGCCGACAGACGAGTCGACACTGTGGTTAAATTAATGTCAGCAGACATGCGAATGAATCTTGTTAAAACAAGAAACAATTCCGTGCTAAAAGACAAAGTTCGTGTCAGTCAGTGTACAAAAGTAGCACTCAGTATTTTTCGATCTTTTTCTGCTTTCTAATTCTAATAAATTATTGAGTGTCAAGTGCATTTTTTTACCAGTAGATATTATTAATGAAAGTATTGATTGCAGTGTTGTGATTTCATATGTTGAACAATACAATTCTCCCTGATCAGAGGTCTGTAATTATTTATAGGCTAAATGTTGTCAATTTTCATAAGTATATTGTCGTTGTTGACAATATTATGTTTATTTTGCGACCAACAATGATAACATTTTACACTACAGGTAATACATATTGTTTTTTTTATAGGTATTGATATTATCTATAAAAATGTTCAGCTACATTGACCTGGCGGATTAACACCGGTTGCTAGAGTAAACCTATTAGCTGTTATATGTGTCATTCTATAAAGATTGGATTTTACACCTAGCTGGACTTAACATATGTAACCTTGTTACATAAAGGTTTAAAATTACTTTTCAAAATGTCAAAGAATACAAAGTTTTCAAAGAGTTAGAAATAAAAATAAAGTTACAAGAAATCATATTTTTTTCATTGCCATTGAAGTCTTGATTGTTGCTTCTCTTGTTTAAAACAATAATCTTCAAGTGCATCAATTTCTTCTTTTTCAGGAAAGGAGCTTAATGGCACAAACAATCCCTCCCATTAAAGAGGAAATTGATTTAATTTAACTATCGATCTCCTCTTTAATGGGAGGAAATGTAAGCTACCCACATTCTTGCTGCTGGTATCCTTGTAACCTTTTATACAAAATATTTATATTGTATTGGAAACACAATTTTGTTCTAGTACAAATAAAATACATTTCATAAGATAAGTATTGTTACATAAAATTTGACACTTTAATAAATGGATTAGTACAGTCACGTCAGGTCATCTTGAAAAGTTTGTACAGTCAAGTCATCCTGAAGAGTTTGTACACTAAGTCATCCTGAAGAGTTTGTACACTAAGTCATCCTGAAGAGTTTGTACAATAAGTCATCCAGAAGAGTTTGTACAATAAGTCATCCAGAAGAGTTTGTACAATAAGTCATCATGAAGAGTTTGTACAATAAGTCATCCTGAAGAGTTTGTACAATAAGTCATCCTGAAGAGTTTGTACAATAAGTCATCCAGAAGAGTTTGTACAATAAGTTATCCAGAAGAGTTTGTACAATAAGTCATCCTGAAGAGTTTGTACAGTCAAGTCAAAATTCCAAATGAATAGTTATTTTTAAATACAGAAGCATAAACAGACTAAAATTAAATCAAACTACCAGAAAACTTTAGTCTGATTTTCACAGAAAGTGTGAAAACTGTTTAATAAGTTGTATACTAGCGCCTAACTCAGAAAAGAGTTTTATTGTGTTTGTCAGTTGGCCTCACTGTGTACGATACTTTTAGTGTTTGTTCTAACATGTATTTAGTTTTATAACATTCATTGTATGATTGACTCTGTCTTGAAATTGTTAACCATCTCTCAAAAGTTAATTTTGTATGTGATAATAAAACAAAAACTGGATAACTTGTATTGCCACAATGGCAGGAATAGGCTACAATTTTATTGCATATTTATGTTCCTAGTTTGCTTGGTTAGTAATTTAAAGATAAAGGACCTAAACAGTTAACCAAGTATTATTGGAAGCTTTTGATAACTTTCAAGATGAACTTTATTTAATAAATTTTATACTGCTAAATATATATTTTAGAATGTAAAATTTTAGTGATTTCCAATCAACATTGGTGGTCAAAAGTGGACTTCCCATAAAATTAAGGGCTTATAAGCAGTCTTGAATGCCCACGATAAGACTAAATTAAGCCTATATTTTGAGTTACATATAAATTACTAATTATTGTCAAATTTCTCTAACTACCAATTGATGTCCCATAGTTCTAAGTAATTATTTATCTCTATTTACAGTGGAACTGTAATTATTAACCTATCTGATAAGGGTCATGCTAATTTTAAATTGTTATGGTACTACTGGTGAGGTTTTACAAGAACTCAACACGTCAAGTAGGGGTGGAAGGTACAAGAGAGAGGGATATGGTAGGGGTAAATAAGAATGTTTCATCACCACCACGTGAATCATTAGAGTACTTTAGGTCCATATAATATATTTATTTTTACTACAATTTCTGAAAAAGAAAACGTTCCTTCATTTCTATTATAGTAAATATGCATTTTATTGTGCATTTAATTTTTTCACCTAATTATAATTTATAAGTTTTTATTCTGAAGTTGGAGTTGGTACCTTTCTACGGACTCTGACTCCACCCAAAATTGTTTACGACTCCCAATTCCACAACCGTACATACATATAAACTACATTTCTACCAAACTCCAAGTAAATTTTTTGAATGAAACACATTGTCATTCATGTGCGCCACTTGTAACACTAACACATGTTAAAGTTTACCATAAGTAGATTACAACAAACAACCTTGGAATGGAATCAAGATAACTGTATGCTAAAAAAAATAATCCCATTCTATGTGTTTTTTGTATTTCACCTAATCGAGGGCAGGACCACCTAGATCGTTGGGACATGTGCAGCTGCAACATTATAGCACAACCCTTGGGCCCACCCTGATTAAAATATGGGCTATATAATTAGTTTATTTTAATATGAGTTCTGGTGGATGATTTCAGGTATGGGTGTTTCTGCTATTCTAAGTTTTAATTTCAGGCTTAATGTACCCTTGTGTGAGTTTGCTGGATGTAAAATTGTTAGTGGATCATCAAAAGTGTTTTTGTTTGGATAAGAAAATATTTGCTATCCATTTTTAAGAAATTAGTCTGTTGCGAAAGAGAGCTAAGTATGGTCGCTGCATAAGATTATTTGCATATTATTCAGCTTTATTGTAGACCTGTTTGTAAAGCTTAGATCGTGTAAATTTTCCAGCAATATTTGTTCCTATGTCACTTAGGTTTGTTTGGTTTTGAACTGTTAATTATAACATTTTTTAATACTCATGATTTAAGTATCATCACATTTTTTGTGAATAGGGCCTATAAATATTGTTTTTTTAGAAAATAAAAATTCACATAAAAGGTATGATTTATTTTTTAGACATATCAATACTATCTATAAAAAGTGACAGCTTCAGATCACATGACTTGACATGGGTATAAATGTACTATAGCTTATAAATGTTTTAGTACATTTTGTAACTGTAAAAAAACCCTTCCTATCTGAATCTGCTGTGTGTGGATGCTAACACCTTTTGATTGAATAGGTATGACATATTGTCTGTTGCGGTTAATGCTAAACATGTCTATTTTATAGTGTTGATTTTTCTAGAGGTTTAATAAACAAATGCGTTTAGGAAAATTCATGTACCTAGGCCCACAGTTTATGACTTCAATTATTTTAATATTTTTGAATTCTAAACAAAGATACCAATTTAAGTACTTTTTCCAGGTTTTTCCCCCGCAAAAGTCAAAACATGTAGTACAACCTACATTTATGGCCGATCTTATGACTCCTGGATAAATATTAATCTGGCAGATAAATATTTCTATCTGGTTGATAAGTTAAAAGTGTGCCTTACAAATGTCATATAGCATTTATCTGCCAGATAAAATATATTTATCCATCACATTTTTATCAGGAGGTTTAAGTACCTGATAACTTTTATCTGAAAGTTAAAATGGTTGTTGCTATAGTGAGGGGTTGTTTTTCATGAGGTTTCGTCTATCAGAATCTGTTTTTAGATTAAAATCTTCGTTCACGTGTTTAGTAAGCACAGGCACAGGCTCCAACTATATAAAGTTAGAACATTTAATTCACATTTTTATATCAAATGACAAGCTATTTGTAGAGTTATATTTATATAAGAACAAATTATCGAAATGTGAGTACAATAAATGAAATTTTGTAAACGTTGTACCCAACTAAAAACCACATTTTGGCATATACCGAAAGTAGTTCTTGCAAGATATCTTAGCTCCTGCACCCACGTGACGCCATCCGTTTATCTGCACTCATTTAGCCACCATTATTTAACAAACGTTGAGCATTGTAGTCACGTTCCTGGTAGTAGCGGTAGTAGTAGGGCTTATACGCATGCATGCATACCAGTAAAAACAGTATCAACCTTGCACTTTCTACATAAAATTATATTTATCCTTCAGATAGCTATTCGGCAAATAGATTCAGTTCATAACCGTAAAATATTAAAGTGGCTAATAACCTTTATTTGGTTGCTAGCTTTAACCTCCCAATAGCAATATTTATCTAGTAGTCAAAGGACCGGCCCTTAGTCTACTCTAAATAAGGTTGTCAGATGTCCCAGTTTTCCGGGATTGTCATTTTTTGGATGGTGGTCCCGGTGTCCCAAAAGACCACTTCGGGACTCAAGATTGTCCCAGTTTTTAGCATTTTTTTTTCTTTCACCCCATAGTCAGTAATATAAGAGGCCTATTAACATTATTTTGTCAGGTTGGTGTGCATAAGTATAACACAATTCGGGAAAGTCCTGTCTATTCTATAAGTTTGATGATTACATTCTCTTTGAATAGTAAGTAATTGTGTCAATGTGTCATTGTGAGAGTGTAAGCGTAAATACAGGGATATGTTTGTTTTGTGGTTCTGAAATTTATTTGTTAAATTTCATTTAATCCACAGTGTTTTAATTTTAGATATGCTGAAAAGACAGTGCAAGATGAAGAAGGCAAAATCTTATTGCAAATAGGTATAAGCTTTAAACTTTTGCTTGTCTTTTTTTTTCAAACTAAATTATTATTGCTGCTGTTTTCTATTTTGTAATATGTAAAGGCATTTAATTTATGTGCCGTGCCATAAAATTGAAATACAATCTTAATACTTAGATATTTTTGTTTTCCTGGTTTGCCCTAGCAAAACTCTGGCACACCTAACTTTATAAACCTTCCCCATTCCTACCCCATCATTGTAATTATGGTATCCTTCACTGATACCAAGTAAATGTGAGGCACAAAAGAATGACCCTGCCTCCTTTCAATAAGGCTAGATAAGCCTTGTTAGTTTTAAAAATACGTTATCCAATCTTTAAAAGCAGTTTAAGTAGATTAAAAAAGTTTTACATAGCTATTTTGTGAGTCTGCAATGAATTTAAAAGTTGTCAATAATGAGATTATTCAGTTTGATCTTTAGTGAAGTGCTGCACAACAATGTATAGTAAATATAAAAATTTGCACATAGTAAAAAGCATACAGTATTTAATAAATAGGTTGGCAGGCCTTAATAGGTTTGGGTTATGGCAACACTGTAATCGTAAAATAAATCGGCTGCTTACCCCTTCTTTCTTAAGGAAGAACCTGACGTTTCTTCAGTTCCTCCGATTCTTTTAGAGAAATAAATACATCTCTGAAGTTCTCAAGTATTTGGGCATAATTGGCATTATCGAAAAATCTTCAAAATAGTAAAGCTATGAACTGTCATTGTATATACATCGCCATTTTGCTACCTTATTACATAGTGGTTTCGCAATGGAACGAAATGTACTCCAAATATACATATAAATCAAACACAAGTATCACACAAAAACACGTGACAAACACGATAGCAAAATTGAACATAAAAATGAAACATGCTCAAAGCACACACCATTATACACAGACGTCAAAAAATATTCACCTTCTTTGTTGTTGATTGGTAGCTGCTTTGGTGTCTATGGCTACGGCATCAGTTGCTAACTGACCGCACTACAAACATGTGTGCGCAATGATATAAAATCACTAGTTTGTTATGAACAGAACAGTACTTTTAAACACTTGTATTTAAATCCATATTACAAATCAAACATATTATTATTTGTATTTGTTCCACTTGACATCTATGAAGCACAAGTATTAAATCATGTTCAAATGTGACCTATATTTTAAACTGTATTCGACGTGATGGCAACCTGTACAAAGATATTTGTTCGTAAAGATGTTTCTATTGACCGGGCTTAGCGAAAAAAAGACAATGACATGGACGACTCAGATCAATACATTATTTTGTGATAGGATGATATGATAAAATATTATTTAGATTAATCAAGATAATAACACAATTAGTACATGGTTGTACTATTCTAAAATTATTATATCATAAGTGGTTTGAATTTTAGATGTATATAAAATTTTATTTTCTTCGGGGAGTCATTGACATCGATCGGCTTTGTCATGGCTTTGCTGTCAATTTTGTGGACCGACTTCCCAATTTTTCCAAAAAAGAATAAAACTTTGGCAAAAACCTAATAATAATTCGAAGTATTAAAAAAATGCATACATATAAATATTTCTAATATCTTATGTTAGGGGTTTATCTAAAGTACAAATAAGATTATATGGATCAAACTTGGTCGGGGTACCTGAAAGCGCGATCTTCAAACAATATTATAATTCATAGCAATAGTTGAAACGTTATTAACATACAAGGCCGTAGCCAGCCAATACTTTCAGAGGGTGGGGGGTTGGGGTTGGTGGGCACATCCCCCAATTACTGGAAGCTAGAAAAACATTATAAATGATAAACAGTTTTAGGAACTATCTGTAGTGGTTTTTTTTAATGGCAACATTAGCCTTTAACTGCCGAAGGCTAGGAAAAATTCTAAATATTAAACACCTCTAGAAGTTATCAGAAGTGGTTTTTTTTTTCAATATAACACCATAACTCCAGAAGGCTAGTGTAAATTCTTAATTTTAAACACCTCTAGAGACTATCTGAGTGTTTTATTTTTGCAACATAAAATCATAACTGCCGAAAGCTATGGAAAATTCTATACATTAAACACCTCTAGACGCTATCTAAAGTGTTATTATAGTAGCATAACCCTCTAACTGCCAAAGGTTGGAAAATTTATAAATACTAAACACCTCTAGAAGCTATCGGAAGTGTTTTTATGGCAACATAGCCCCCTAACTGCCGTAGGCTAAGAACAATTCTAAATATTAAACACCTCTAGAAGCTATCTGAAGTTTTTTTTTTTAGGGCAACATAGCCCCTTAACTGCTGAATGCTAGAAAAACTTCTAAATATTAAATACCTCTAAAAGCTATATGAAGTGGTTTTTTTTATGGCAGCATAACCCCCTAACTGCCGAAGGCAAGGAAAATTTCTAAATATTAAACACCTCTAAAAGCTCTCCGAAGTACTTTTTCTGTTAACAAAGGCCCCTAATATCTACTTGTATCTTAATTTTGATATTGTTTGAACCATAAATAAAGCCATATATAGTTTTTTCATACAATTTCAGGGGGTTTAAACCCCCCCCTCCTAACACCCCGGCTACGGCCTTGTTAACAGAGGTGTAGTGGAACCACAGCAAAGTCACGCTCCGGCACTGGTTCGAGACTGGAGCTGGATCAGCATAGAATATAATTTTCTTGGAACATTAGACTTGATTGTCTATGGATGCATATGCATGGAACTTGTCTTTTCAATTTCATTTTATAGTAATTGAAAGTTAATTAAATTAATGATAGTTACAATAGATGGACGTCCCTTTCATGAGCGCATGGGAAATTTAATTGGGGCACGGGGGGTTCAATATCGTAAGTTTTTGACACGATGTTAAGACATACTATTAAATTCTAAGAAATAACATTGTTATTTTATTCACTAGTGGTAGAACTTTATTTGTGTAAGAGGAGAGGGGGGAACAAGTAATAAAAGTGTTTTTAGATACTTTCTATGCACCTAGAATATATATCTGTAGTGGTCCTGGTTTGGAGATTTTTGAAAACTATACTTTTTTTAAAAGCCATTCAAAATAGGATCCCCCCGATTATTTTTTTTTGAAACTTAAGTGGCTTAAGGTTTTTTTAGAGTAGTCTTCCTTCATTACATATCTGAATAGTGGATGACTCTAAAAGCTATTTTAAGAAGTGCTCACCATATTTTGTTAAAATTTAGCTACCCTAGAATCTACTTTAAGTCCTTCTCAACTAATTTGTTTTTAAAATTCGGATGCCCTTGGAACCTATTTAGTGTGTTCCTAGCTTAATTAAAAAAAAATATTCTAAAGGCTATTTAAAGTGGTCTACCAGCTTTTTTTTAAATATTTGATGCCCTTAGAATTAGAAGCTATTTGGAATTGTCATTGCCTGGATTTTTTTAAATTAGATACCCTTAAGAGCTATTTTAAGTGGTCCTCCCCTAACACATTTTCTAAAATTAATTGCTTTTAGAATCTAATTGAAGTGGTCCTCACTTGGGTTAAAAATTATATGATATATGCCTATTCAAACAATTGTATTTGGAGTGGTCCTCTAAAGTTTTTTTAATCGAATGCCTTTAGAAGCAGTCTGGAGTGATATTCACCCGGAAACTTTTTGAAAATTAAATGCCCCTTAAATTTATTTGAAGTGGTCCTTCCCTGGCAAATTTTTGAAAATTGAATGCTTCTATAAGTTACTTTATTTTTGATACAAGACCACTGTTAAGCTTCATATTAAACTCTTTGAAAAATTTCGAGGGGGTAGGGGATTTTGACCTCATAAAAAAACCATTATTTACACCCATGATCCCTTTTACCATTATGAAATACAGACATAAGCAAGAACCTGAGTCCCCCTCCACCCCCCCCCCCGCCCCTTACCCTCAAAACCCTCTAATAAAGAGTTTCAGCATTGCTACATTTTGGACTACACCCTTGAACATTATTATTTGTTGGGAAGTTAGACCGCGTTATAATCTTATACAATCAAGGGTGACCTGGCGGTCTAGGGGTAAGGTGTCAGACTTCTATGCTGGCGGCCGGGGTTCAATCCTCGGTCCCGGCATAGATTTATCTGATTACCAAACCCTTCCTTCACCTCTGACAAGACATCTTGTGAATGTGGGGAATGCCAGGCCTCTACCGTGGTTCGGATTCCACGTTAAGCTGTAGGTCCTCCATTTCATCTCACAATCACCCTACCATTACACATTAGCGTAAGTGCGTATAACCCGAACGGTTAGTAAGACGCGGTGCTAATAATAATTATACAATCAAGGTTCCTGATTAGGATCACAACTGGTAAAATAAATTATAGCAAGTTTATGTTGAACCCTAAAACTTATCGGACAGATAGATCTTACTCTTTACTCTTTTCATTTTTTTTCTCTTTCTTATGGTATCCTTTGTGATGCGGGTTATATTCTATAGAAACATTTTTCTTAAATCTTTTACATACATACTTTTGTTTTTGAAACCCGTCTTACCACATGTCCGGACTATGCACCATTTAATGACGCTAGCGGGTAATGTAAGCGAAAACTATAATTAAGAAGAAATGTAAGCGCATTTGAGTGAATTGAATAGGGTAGACCATCTGGACAAAAACACCCTCTTCATACGGCTGGAATTAGAACCCTGTCCTCCCCAACACCGACAAACCAGGCCAAAAGAGCCTAACAATTAACCTCCATACCCAAACGATGTAGGTATATTTGAGATATTTGGTGTTGTGTGTTTGAATCGTTAATGTTTATAAATATTTTCGACCTCACTGGTCTTGAGGTGAAGTGCTCGCCTCAGAAGTCAATGTTCGTGGGTTCAAACCCAGCTTGAGTCAGTGGACTTTTCTTGAGCGATAAAAATCTGTGTCACAACTTTCTTAGGAGGGGAAGTAAGGCCTCCAGTCTCATGTCGATTGTGTCACGTAAAAGAACCCTGGAAGTTAGGTGAAACTACCCTTCCCGCCAAAATTGGTAGAGACTCCGTGTGTTGATATAATCAGTTGGTCCAGAAAGGGCACGTTAAATACCTCAAGTAAATAAACAATCATTCAATTCAAAAGCTTATATTATTCCAGACGTTTATCTGAGTTATCGAGATACTCGAATAAGTCTATTTACCTTTGTGTGCGTATATGACTGCAGGCCTGAAAACAATATAAACGTATTGCAGACATGTGGGCAGTGAGCTTGGGAACCCTGCTCTGGAAGAAGCAGTTCGATTCTCGGATGGAAGCGTTGAAGGTGCTATTTTCTTCCCATTGTGGTTTTCCATTGGGGTTGCTACATAATTATGTAAGAGAACATTCATTCTCTGACACACAAGTGGCGCGGGTGTTAACCGCATCAGTGGTCGTACCGTCTAATGCGTCACTTTTACAATATACTAAAAGAGATTTTTATTATTGTTATTCGGCAAAGATTTATCTGATTACCAAACCCTTCCTTCACCTCTGACAAGACATCTTGTGAATGTGGGGAATGCAAGGCCTCCACCGTGGTTCGGATTCCACGTTAAACTGTAGGTCCTCCATTTCATCTCACAATCACCCTACCATTACACATTAGCGTAAGTGCGTATAACCCGAACGGGTAGTAAGACGCGGTGCTAATAATAATAATATTATTGTTATTTTATAATTAATTACAATATCCAAAGAGCTAGAGTTCACTTATATGATTATGAATTTATAATAATTGAAATTTTACATAAGTTTAAATTTTAAAGGATTAAAAGACATTATGAATAATTTATCATGAAATAAAATTAAACAAAATAGGGATTTTTTTTAGTAAAATACACAAAACATAATAGACACCAGTACCAGTACAATGTTACATACAAGATTATTTTGAAATTTGGGGGATAGTATTGATGACTACATTTTATCAATAAATGTGAAATAAACATTAAAAAAATAAAAATAAATTATGTGAAAAAAGAAAAAAACAACATCAAATAATTAATAAGAAAGTACTTTGAGATAAAAATAAAAGTTGCGGAAAATTAATTAGTATTACAATAATAAACAATTCTTGTAGGTATATACAGGGGAATAATATAGATTCTAAAATATTTACTGAGAAAAGAGGAATGTATTAGAATAGTTGTGATTGAAGGCAAGTAGATAGGATGAGACTTTAGTGAAGTATTTTACAGTATAGCAGACCTATTTAATGATAAATAGAGATAAGGTGACCAATAACTTAACATAATTTTGGTATGTTGGGCTTAAAGTTGTTCACTGGCAAAGAAAAAATGTGTATTTTTTTTTTTTAGTTTGTCAGTCCAAGTAAACCAGAAATATGTGTTGAAATTGCATTATATATTATAGTCACTTTATTTAAAGTTGAATTTGTTCCGTAGTTTACAGTGTTAAAAGATTAATGATATATTTTAAGTGAGCCTCTAGTATGATGACCTGACTAAGGTAATTCTAATTTGTGGGTACTTTTAAGTTTATTTTATTTATTTTGTAAGCAAGACCGGTTTTGAAAATAATCAGTTTATCGAAACGCATTGAATCCAGATATTTATAAATTTCAATAGTTCTATATTCTCTGATAGGTGATTTATATAGTGATCTAATAACTCTATTTTAGAGTGCAGATAGTATTTTAAGTCTCGATTTGGTTACAAAACCGCAACTATTACTAATATATATAAGATATGAGTGTACCAAAGAAAAACAGAGAGCTATTTTTACTCGATTAGTTAATGCATGGGCACATCAGCTTATTGCTCCTGTAATAAGAATTAGTTATTTGTTATATTATTCATGTGACTGTCCCATAAGAGCTGCTTGTCAATAGTTAGGACCAGATGAGTAATATATTCTAAATATTCCTGTATCTCATTTTCCATGATTATTATTCTTTTTTATTATTCTTTTGTGGCTAGGTTTTGAGAATAGGATAATTTTAGTTTTACTTGTTTTAATTAATAGAGAGTTTATTGGTATGAATCCAGTCTAGCAATGGAGGGATGTCGGATTTAACATTATTTAGTAGAACATTTACATTAATGTTCTCATAATATAAGCAAGTGTCATCTGCAAAAATGTGTCCATTCAAATTACTTTTGTGTAAATCATTTATATAAACTAAAAAAATAATGCGTCCGAGGATTGAACCTTGAGGAACGCCACACATTATTCGTTTATAGTCACTAAATATTTTTGAGCCTTGCTCGGTTTTTATCAGAGCTCTTTGGTATCTATAACTTAAGTAATTTTTGAACCATTTCAACGGCGACTTTTCAACTCGAATACGCTTAAATTTATCAATTAATATTATGTGGTCAAATGTATCAAAACCCTTGGTCAGGTCAATAAACAAACCCATTCCCAAGATCAGGGTTAGAATCCCGGCTGGATGTACTGTGAGTGATTTTTTTCTAAATGGTTTCAAAATTTTCCCCAGTGTAAATTCTGGTACATTTCCTTCAAATTACACCTTTTTGATACTTACCCTATTCTTATCAAACTAATATTTGAATAATGAAGACGGGTTGTAGGAAACTGCGCCAAAGAAAAGTATTAAAAGTATTAAAAAGACACAAAATCAAGGAAATTAGTGCTATTTAGAATGTCCTTAACAGTTATTGCATTTATTTTTAGAGTTTAAAATCTCAATTTCTTATGACGTTGATCAAATTTTACTTCTTTGATCAGATCTGTGCTAGAAAATAAACTTTAATTTAATAACTAATAATTTCAAACAAATTTTTAATCGAGTTTTTTAGAACGGCGTCTTTCTGGTGGTTTAAGGGATAAGGAAGCTTATATTTAGAGGAATAATTGTACCCGCATTTGCATGGAGGTAGAGTGGAAAACCATTTTGGAAAAACCATCCTCAGTACACCTGGCTGAGATTATAACCTCGATCCTTCACCTCTGACAATACATCTTGTGAATGTGGGGAATACCAGGCCTCTACCGTGGTTTCGATTCCACGTTAAACTGTAGGTCCTTCATTTCATCTCACAATCACCCTACCATTACACATTAGCGTAAGTGCGTATAACCCGAACGGGTAGTAAGACGCGGTGCTAATAATAATAATAATAATAATATAACCTCGATCTCCCCTTCGTACAAAGATTTAAATTATAGTACAAAATATGGTGTACTTTTAGGTTATGTCATTGAAATAGAATTTAATATAATTTGGCAATTTTTTTTTCTCAATTAAACTTATGTTTGGCCACCTCTATGGTATAGTGGTCAAAGTTCCTGGTTACAACTCCAAAGGTCCCGAATTCGATCCTGGTGCTTCCAGGCAAAGGTTCCCAACGTGTGACTTGCGGGTCATATATATCAATTATATTCTTGGTTGAGGTCCATGACAGTTTTTATTTTATGTTTTATAATATTATAATATCATTGAGAATTAGAGTTGGGCCAGCGCCGATTATCAATCCGATCGTCGTCCGATTATGGCACAATCGGCGATACACACGCTTATTTTATGCTCTCAAGCAGGTTTTTATTTGGACAAAGAATTACAGAAAGCCTATAAAAATGTAACAATAAATGTAAAGTAAGATTTTAATCAACACATGTCCACGTCTTTCTTTCATCTAAACACAAAATGTGTATTCCCCTTGTGTACAGAATTTTGTGTGCCTCTATTAATTTTATTGAAAATTATATTTAAATTTGTTATATATAATTATAATTGTTTTAACGACGGAACTAGTTGTCAAAACTATAAAATAAAATACATTTTAAGCAACCCTAAAACTTTTATTTAGACTTGATTAAAACAAACTTATAATCGACTGTATACATTTGAGAACTAAACAAATAAACGGCATCGTTTATCGGCCTAATCAGAAACAAATGATCGCCATCAGCCTAATATACAAAATATCTGATTGGCCCAGCTCTATTGAGAGTAAAAATAACATATGTTTCTTTTTTAATAAACACACGTAGCGTGTACAACTATGGGAAAGTAGCAGTGAAAATTACATATGTGAAAAACCATCCTCATCGAGCCCTTACGGTACTCAAACTCCTATATCTTCGTCAATGGGGACCAAGTGCAACGAGATGCCTTTAACACCTTGGCCACCTTTACGAGTGACGAAACAGTGCTCTAATTACACACAGGTAAAAATTAAGTGCATGGAAACGCGTGATAAAAGTTGAATATAAATGTACAAAATGGTCGAATCCTAGTGCCTGTACTTCTCGAATCTGGACATTTTCTTTCGACTCCAGAATATAAATTTGAATCATTAAAACCTTACAATTTTAGTTAAAGTTAAAATATTGACCATTTTTAGAAGACCTGGTGATACTGACAGTTGCTATTTTGTCATATCTATTACGTTATAAATAAACAAAATTATGCTTTTGAGTACATTAATTATTTTTATGACATTTTATCCTTTCTTGTGACTTATTTATTTAAGTTGGTGACCTAGTGGTCTAGGGGTAAGGTGTCAGACTTCTGTAATGGTGGTCCAGGGTTCTATCCTGGGTCCCAGTACAGATCTAGCTGATTGCCAAGCCCTTCCTTCACTTCTGACAAGAAATGTATTAATAACAACTTGTGAATGTGTGGAATGCCAGGCCTCCACTGTGGTTCAGATTCCACGTTAAACTGTAGGTCCTCCGTTTCATCTCACAATCACCCTACCATTACACATTAGCGTAGGTGCGTATAACCCTGACGGATAGTAAGAAGTGTTGATAATAATAATAATTATTATTATTATTTATTTATTTTTTTTAGCCAAAGGAAGATGAAATAATGTTTTTCTAACCATACTAGCCTATATAATTACTTTCAGCATGCATACAAATGTGATTTTAAGTATTGACTTTAAGTTGGGAGTGTTGGTAACGTGAGAATATTTTTGTACAGATTACAACAAATTTAATGTTGACTACAAAATTAGTTTGATTATAACAAAATAATTTTTTAGTCCTCATTATTTTTTGGTAACCTGTACAAAACATTTTTTTCTGTAAGTGTTATTATAGTTTTTAAAGTAAAACACGTTTTTGGCCAAATAAATTAAATATTGCTCCAGTATAGTCATCAAATTTTAGAACAACCTTGACATACTATTCAAGAACTGTTGAGATGACTATTTAATCCCTCCCACCCATTTCCCCTTCTCAAAACCTTTCTGCATTTCTGTCCATACTGTTATAATATAACTAGAACCATTTATATTAGAAATAGATAGATGCAGTTCAATTTTAATAATATGTGCCTTTTATAAGATAAAAACTTTTTTGTGACCAAATTTGTTATATTATTACTAATTTTTTCCTCCCTGTTTATTTGAAGTATTTAAAATGCACTTTATGAACCGACTGATTATATCAGCAGACGATTTATAAACTAACTTGAATCTAGAACTGACACAACATCCAGCCCCTAACGTTAATCCATCACTGTGAAAGTGGAAACTCACATTTTACTTATGATTAATTTTTCATCCATATCGGTAATCGAACCCGAGACCCATAGCACAGTAGACAAACATGATATCGACTGAGCTAAGATATCAGACTTTAATATTATAGTTTTATAGGTACTGATAATATTTATCAAAGATTACAGTTACAGATTGCATGAGTTGACGTTTGAATACATGAAAGTATTTAGGTCTAGTAGTAATTTTTATGGCTGTCAGATAAAATGCCCTTCTTATAAAAATTGAATTGTCAAGAAAGAGAAATATAAGCATTAAAAAAAACAGATTGATGTAATCCCTTTTGGTGATGTGATTTTCTTTTATGAAAGCCGTTCTCAGAGTAATACTAATTATTTACTAGAATAATGATCATTGATAGCTCTATATATTCTATATTAATAAGTGATAATGGACAACTTACATTTTATATTTCCAGCTTGTCTAATGAGCCTTAATCGAGCTGCTACATTTCCTTGAGTTGGTTTAGATAGCACAATTTTCTGTCCCCTATAATAAACGTATTTCACACCCGAACTATCAATCCTACACTGCAAGTCATTTTTGGGCGTACCTTCATTAAAGTTCATTATTATTAAAGTAAGTAAATGTTTCAAGATATACGTTTCCAAAGGTTACCACAATATTGTTTAATTTCGTAAGTATGTGAAAAAAAATGTAATATGAGAATAACAATGGTCTAATAATTGTTATAACCACAGAGAATATATTTCATAATGCAAACTTTAAAGTTAGAATAAAATGGAAGTAGTCAACTATCTCTATGTATTAAAGCTTTTGACAACAATCAACGAGAAATTGAATTTCCAAATGACAAATTCTGCATTAACAATATACTTATAATCTATAGACAACGCTTCAATTCTGTAACCAACAGGATCAACAAAATATAACGCAACCCGCAAGGTGCTGTTCTCAAATGACGTCATATAGAGATAATGATCACATCTAGGGCAGTAAGAGTAGATAAGAATTGTAATAAGTAGTGCCAGGTTTAGTTACGTAAATTACGTCACAATTTCTTATAAATATTAGCCGTACCTGGCACAGGAAGAGATTCTATATATGCGTTGTTTTATTTCTTACTTACTCTGGAGCATTAAGAACTTGAAAGTTCATTTCCGCACTTACAAAAGTACTCCACCTATCCCTATCTTGAGCCAGTTCTATCCAGTCCACCTCATTACACCATATCTCTTCCAGCTCCATTCTAATGTCACTCTCCCATCTGCGTCTGGGTCCACCCAATTGTCTCTTTCCTTTGGGTTTGTCATTAAACACCCTGAACACGGTTATAGATTCCTCCATTGACGCTGCATGTCGTATTTACGCTGCGTTGTCTAGTAGTAATGCACACGAAGGTGCAGTGACTCAACTTAAGGGCCAGTTTCATAGTCAAATTTAGTACGCCTCAAGTGCGGCGCTACACTAAGTACATGACGACACCAACCTAAACCAGAATGGAATGGGCCAGTTTCCTATGCGAGAACGGCTCATCCCATTCGAGTTTAGGTAGGTGTCGTCTTGTATTTAGTGTAGCGCCACACTTGAGGCGTACTAAATTTGACTATGAAACTGGCCCTATGTCACAGACACATTCACTTACTGGACATATCCGTCGCAGTGGCTAGTCATACGGTGTATATTAGTAATAAGTGTACGTAGGTCCAGTGATTCAAATGATGTCACACCCCTATATACCCATTGGCCACATCCTGCACTGAGGCAATGGCTAGGTGTACGTGAATCAAATGCGCTCACAGCATCATATACTAATTAGCTACGTACGGCACTGAGGCAGTGTTTATTCATACGTTGTCTAGTGGTAATAAATGTACGTAGGTGCAGTTACTCAAATGAAGTCATAGCTCTATATCCCTATTGGCCATATCCGGTACTCAGGTAGTGGCTAGGCCTACGTTATCTATTAGTAATAAGTGTATGCATGTGCAGTGACTCAAATGACGTCACAGCCACATAAAAATATGGGTCACGTTTCAATGATGGGACAGTGGCTTGGTATACGTTGTTTAGAAGCTGTTGTACTGACATAGTAGTATAAATAATATAATATTTCTAATTGTCATTAATTCCCTACCCGTCTGTTAATATGAGAACCAAAAAGGATTAGGTAAACTATATTATGTAAATAATGAAATTCTTAGAATTTGCATAAAGGTCGTGTGTAAGTCTCACATAAAGTAAACGATTACATAATTCTACTGCCGGCATGTTTGCCATGACTTTGAATGGTGTTAGAAATTAGATTAATGGTTATACGATGTGATGCGGTGATTGCACTCATTGAACTTCTAATAACTAACTCAAACCTATTTCGAAAATATTTCTAAGTAAATACTTTTCTATTGAAAACAAAATAAATTCATGTCACGCGAAATCCTAAATGAAACTAATATCTTACCACTTTACTTTTTAAAGTTACCACATAAAAAATGAAAAAGAAAACCGTATATATGTATTATAGATACATATATTATATAAATAAATATCTATACATATACCTAAATTTATTATAGTAATACTAACTATAGCATCTCTACGGTACTCTCTATTAACTCGTGTGAAACACCTCCCATTGGTAGCGCCATTGTGATCCTATTATTAATTCACAGGGGAACAATTTTTTTTCTCTTTTTCTGTTTCATCAGATTTTTCGACTGATTCTAAATATACTTTCAACGCTGAATTCAAACCTGAAATAGGTTTTCCTCTACATTCTTTAGTTTTCATGCAATTTCAAACTTGTGATTTTCGCAAAAAAAAGAAAGTGGAAGCCCATTGCTAATTATTGTAATTGTAATTATTAAATTATTACACTAAGGATAACTTGAGAACTAGGCTTAGATCTAATCCAACCTTTAGACTGTTTAGACTTTTTTTTATAAACACCCATATTCTTTATCTTTATGGTTAATTTTGGCTTTTAGGGATTTATATGATTCACACAAAAATAACACCTGTTTTTCTTAGTCTCAGATATGATCATGGCTTCTTCAAGTAGACCAAAATATGTAAATAAAGCTGATTCATTCGGTTATGTATGTGGCTGCTACACACTTCTTCGTCAAAGGCGCAATATAACTTCGTTTGTGAGGCTTGCATATAAAGCTTATTTTGAAGTTCCTCTTGGCGAACAAGACAAGAAATGGGCTCCTCATATTGTGTCTTTTAATTGTGAAGAAATGCTTCGTGACTGGACAAAAAAACACACGAGATGGTCTGCCTTTCGGAGTTTCCATGGTTTGGCGAGCACCCATGGACCACATAAATGACTGACTGCTATTTTTACCGGGGGAACACGAAGACTGTCGGCAAGAAAAACCGGCGAAAGATCACCTATCCCAGTATTCCCTCAGCAATTCGACCTACTCCTCACTCTGAGGAACTTCCGGTTCCAGTTTTTAATGGCGTTGTCTCATCTAAAAATGAAGGGAGTGAACATGATCATGAAGATAACGAGGGTTGTGATAACGAGCTTCAAGAAATGGTTTCAGGATCCAATGACTCCTCACCTGCTACCAAACAGTCAGCATCCCCTAAGCAGTTTAGCCTACCAGTATTGAATGACTTAGTGCATGATTTATGGCTCTCCAAGAAAGCAACCTAAGTAATAGCCTCCAGGTTGCAAGAAAAAACCTACTTGGCCACTCTGCAAAAGTTTCTTAGTTCCGAAAGTTGGGCCAGATTTTTGTGGGATATTTTTCGGAAGACCAGCAATTTGTTTAATGCCACGATATATCAGGACTTCTCAGGTAATTAGGTGTTACCGCATATAGTCCAACAGAATGGTGATTATTCCTTAACAACTCAAAGCGCACCCTCAAGTGTGTTCTCTTGCACAATGGCAATATTTACGGATCAGTTAAAGTTGGTCCCTCAGTGCATTTGCGAGAAGAACATAATGTAATAAAAATTGTTATTGACTTACTCAAATATCATGAACACAACTGGGATATTTGTGTGGACCTAAAAATGGTCAGCTTCCTTCTTGGTCAACAAGGAGGCCTTACAAAATGTCCATGTTATCTCTGCATGTAGGATATCCGAGCTTGAGAGAAACACTGAACCCAGAAGGAGGGGCCCATCCGTGAAACTCTATAAGCAGGCATGCCAAACATTGCGAATGACTCAATCATCAGCCGAGAGAAAATTGTTTCCCCTCACTCCATATCAAACTGAGCTTGATGAAACAGTTTGTAAAGGCATTAAGTACTGGGGGTGAATGTTTTAAACATGTAGTTTCTGCTTTTCCTCTTTGGCTTTCAACAAAATCAAAGCAGGGGTGTTAGATGGACCTCAAATTCGTACCCTTGTACGTAATGAGGAATTTTTCAGAAAAACAAATTATAAGAAGAAGGCAACATGGCTATCTTTCGTGGCAGTTATACAAAACTTTCTTGGTAACAAAAAGGCAGATAACTATGAAGTACTCGTTACTAGGATGCTGTTGGCTCTTCGCCATCTTCGGGTCAACATGAGTGTCAAGCTCCATTTCCTTAATAGTCACCTTGTGAATTCCCCGATAATTTTGGGGCTGTTAGGGATGACCAGGGGGAGCGCCTCAATCAAGACCTCATGCCGATGGAAGAGTGCTATCAAGGGCGGTGGGACAAAATTATCATGGCAGATTACTGCTAGAGCATCAAACTAGATTGTCCTGAGAAAGGCTACCAATTTCAGAGCTACTAGTGCAAATTCTTGCCTGAATAGGACAAATTTGAACATTGCACTCCATCCTAATCAGGTGTTCTGAATCACCCATCATCTTGCTGTCAAAATATATGTTAATTTAAAGTAAAATTTATTAGTGCATACTTATTTTGACTATAATGGATAAATGTTTCAGAGTTGATAAGCGGCACACCTATTTAGCACAGAAAAAGTTTTTTTGGACTTTAATCAAATTTAATGCATATAGTGATTCACCTTCACGTTTCTGTGAATACTTAGAGAGTATATCTAGTCTAAGATGGCTATTTAAGCTTAATTTTTAGCAGGCATGACCATAAATTCCTCAGATAGACCCTGTCATCATGCGGAAGGCGTCAAAATTTCGCGAAAAATGTTAAGTTGAATTGTAAAATATTTAGAGCTTACAGACAAAAATTAACTTCAGATTTTAACTCAGCACACGCAAATTAGATAAGAACAAGTGCTGGTGTAAATGCAATAACAATTTTGTTCCACAGTGATATAATTAATCATTGGGTGCTTAATACTTCTCTACTCGCCACGAAACCTTCATATCCAGACCTATAGGTATACAATGTTACTAAAAAAATCACTGTTCTTACCTCATCACTAAGATACCTTAACTTAAACTGCAATACTTCTCCACATAATTACTGAATGAAGCTAACAAGCATGGATGATACATAAAATAATGCACTAACAACAATTCCAAATGATATAGGTAGAAAACAATGTAATGTAAGAGGAAACAATAAAAATAAATATTTAAATACTTATCGAATATTATTTATATAATTTAGATTTCAAGTTATATTCCTCCCTAAGTAGCTCCAGTGACGTGTATATCTAAGGCTACAATACAATTATTTAAAAGCATATATATTGCAATATTTGAGACAAATATTCAATATGATATATTAAAATAAATATTCATACATAATTTTGTCATGTAAAAGAACCCTCCAAGGCATCCAGTCCACCAAATAGCTAACCGTCCGAACGGCTGTAAAAAAAACAGCTTAATTTAATATCAAAATAATGAATTATATTTTTGCTATTGAAGCATAGATTAAATACATTTGTATGATTTAGTGTTGTTGAACAAAGTACCTAACAATAGTTTAAGTTGTTTAAAATAAATAGTTATGTTATAGTTCTGAGAGAAATAACACAACAAAATAATTTTACTAATTTATTTTTTAGCTTAGTTTTGTAGTTTGAAATATTTTAAGATATTTGAAAACCTAGATGATGTAAGATATAGTTTTTTAAAAAAATTGGAATAATCTCACCAATGTTAAAAATGTACTCTCATTCTTCTGTGAAATTTATATAAATTTTAATCTCTGCTTTTAAAATGAAAGTAGTCACAACATATAAAACGTCAGAAGAATAGAATAAAGTAATGAACACAAGAAAATCGACTAATAAAATAACTGAAAATTCATGGGAAAGGGAAATCTTCTTATTATAGTCTTCTGTCAGTGTTGAGTTCCCGCTTTTCGGAATCAAATCAACTCCGTTCATCTTCTTTCTTAATCCCTTCTCACAGAAGGTTCTCGTCATGTAAAGCTAGCTCTCTTCTGCTGGTTGGCCAATTAGTTAACCAAAGAGACCGCTCTAAATCGAAGCCTCGCTAGCGTCGAGTCTTGACATTATTTGTTCAAAATAGTAAATAACTTACTTCGCGATAAATTAAAAAGATTACTATTATTGCTTTAAAGAGGTAGGTGTAGACTAATCATAATATTTCATAATATTTTTGGATTATTCACTCCCACGCTCTTGTGGGTAATATAACGTTCATATAATTTAGATTTGAATTAAAATATAAATTGAAAAACATGAAAGTGAGCTTGGCTACTTGAGAACGGCTATCATGGTAGGCAAACAAAAAACTTAATAATGCTATTTACAAGACAAACCTATTTAATTTTATCAAATAAGGTAGGGGGTTGCTAGCTTTGTTACTATAAAGGGTGTATCGATTCCTGTGGGAAGCACCGATAACTAGGCTGTGGACATTAGACCTCAAAACAACACCAAAGGTACTCATGAACATAATATCCTTGTTCGATGGTCCCAGAGAGAAGGCCTTCCAAGATTCTGCTAGATTGTAAATAGCCCTACTTGATAAACTCCCGTTCATGTGGCTGCATCCCTGTTTATTTACCAGCAGTGATACGTCACTTACAAGAGATGCAACAAGGGTGGATCAAGTAGGATCATTAGCAATCCCAGCCGAATCTTGCAAGGCCTTGTCCCAGGAGCCATCGAACATAGGACATATTATGTTATTATGGAATTTTTGTGTTCTTTTGAGTTCTATTATCCACACTCTATTTACTTCCCAAATAAATTGGTACATCCTGTATATATTTATGAGCCTTGGAAAATTTATATTATGATAATACATTATTGTTACAATGAGCCTTGTGGATCTGTAATAGCGGATGTTGATACATCCTAGCACGTATAGGACTAAGATAAAAGAAAGCCTCTTCAAAGTCATGAAATACCTTATTTGGTATTTAGATGTACGTTTTATAGAACTTAAAATATAATAAATGGTAGAGTTCATATGAAATAAAGTAAAAACATATGTACTGTACATATGAAAAATGGACATATTAGCCAGTATACTAAATAACAAGTTATTTCAATAATGTATTGAAAATTTATTTTAATGTAAAATAAAGTTCAAAACCAGAAAATGTTACTAAGCTTCTTAACGAGTATAATTTGAATTCTAATTGAAAAAAGCGAAATAAACATATGCTTAAATGTATAATAATATCATTTGGCAGGGTTGATGAGTTTATACATTTAGCAACAATTTTAACAAGCAATAACGATATTAGATTGGAAACTAAGATAACACAGTTGGGAAATGCATGCCATTACTCGGTCAGTAAGTTGTTAACATTTCGCCTAATTTCAGCAATGTACAACTCAGAATATACACAATTTTTTTTATCTGTTGTTCTTTATGGGTATGAAACGTGTCAACCGTATACGCCCTCTGTGGGGACCGTCCCTTAGGCGAACGGCCTAAGTCCAACCAGTCACCACAGAGAGCGAGGTTTTAATTTACAAAAAAGGGTAATCACAGAGGGCCTATGTCATCCTGCTTCTGCAAGCCCAAGAACACCCTTGTCTTACCAGAGAAATAATGGCTAAGTCTAATGGACATAACCAAGAGGTAGTCTGGGTTCAGACAAGAACTAACAGAGGTTTACAAATACAGCCCAAGGGCTCGTTTATTTTGATAATACTCAGCATTGAATAATTCGTACAATTTTGTATATCTAACGTTGATAGATATCAATGATTAAGTAATTCTCTTCATAAATAAAGATACAAAAACAGGATATTATTATCTGACATAAACAGGGAAATTGTCCCTAATAAAAACTATAAAGGTATACAAATAATATATCTTCCCATGAGAATATAAAGTTCTCAAAACCGTAAGTTAATATTTCCCATGAAACTAACATTTAATAGGTCTCGAATATAGTAGTCATAACATATAACATTGGAATCATCTGACTGTAAACAATATAAATAATCGAAACGTTAACATTTCCCATTAGCTAGTCAACACCTATATGACATAAAGTCATCTGACTGTAACAATATAAATATCCTAAAACTTAATATATCCCATGAGCTAGTAAACAAACCTAAATGAAATAAAGTCATCAGACTGTAAACAATATAAATAAAACCTAACACTTAATAAACTACAGATATATTGACTTGTTATGACCATGATTCCAACCCTGACATGAAAACAGAAAGAGAATGGTCAAAATCTAATCCCCCTCATTTACAATAAATTCCTTAAAATCCACCAGGATTTGAACCATGACCTAGAATCTATAATGTTTATGGCCAAGGTTAAACTTCTCTTATTTAGAAATGAATTTCCTAAGCTTCTCCAAGATTTAAACCCTGACCCTAAATATACCATATTCATGGTTAAAGATCAATTTCCCTTATTTAAACTTAATCTCCTAAACTCCTCCAGGATTCGAACCATGACCTGAAATATGCAAAGTTCATGGTCGAAGATTAATTTCTGTCAATAACAATAGCTTACATTTTAAGACGGTCCTAGGGGCCTACAATGCGCCCAAGTAATCCTTATACCTAACCAGCATCAAAGAGTAATGTTCATTCTGGGTCACAAGCTTATATTCGATTCTGCCCAGCGGGGAAACTAGGTAGGGAAGAGTTACATCATCATGTCGTCATTAACGTCAAATCACAAGGCGCCACACTTTCATAGCGCAGTTGAGACTCGCATAGCAACGGGCGGTGGGGGGTAGCAACGGACGCCTGAGCCACTGATATCCATTTAGAACTGCACTCACGCGCATGCGCGCTTCGGACGAATGTATTAGTTCAGGAGAACACACGAATACGTGGCTGACCTCTTATTCCAGTTTTCATGCAGTACGTACACCAAGGTCTTTCTGTGGCGTGATAGTTGATCTTGAACGAGACTTCGGCTTTTCTGGTGAATAGGGTAAATAGAAAACTGTTGTTGGTGACGGGTCAGTCTGTAGCCACGGTACACGTGGTGTCCTACCTTACATGAAAATAAAAGTAAAAAGAGGATGCTTGAAGATATGGTTCTTAAGAAGATATTTGGTCCAAAAAGGGAGGCTACTGGGGAGCGGAGAAGGTTACATAATGACGAGTTACATACCTTGTACTCATCAAAATACATTGTTAGAATAATCAATTCTCTTAGATTACGGTGGACAGGACATGGTGTTCGAATGGGCAATTCTAGAACCTCGTTCAAGGCAAACCCAATTGGAAGAGACCCCTGGGAAGACTCAGATGCAGTAATGAGGTGGCTTAGACAGAGCTAGCGCAAGATAGGGAAAGGTGGCGTACTTTTGTAAGTGCAGCAATGGACTTTCAAGTTACTATTTCCGTGGAGTAAGTAAATATGAAAACAACTACGCAGATTGTATGTGGATCCATCCACAAATTATTTGGAAATACGTACGTATGATTACTTAAAGTCCCCGTTATTGTATCGACATTGATAACAAAGACTATCAAAGGACAAGATTTATTTGCATACTATAAAAATAGTTTACAATTATATTAGATTAAATGTTTAAAGTATATATCCAGCTCTCACATAATGCTCAACAATTATTAGGAATTTCTAAAAAGTTAACTCCAACGAAACGCTTAAGTTTATTTACATTGTATTATATATTTGTTTGTAACCATCAGTGACCTCTATATTATAACTGGTCAAATATCTGTAAACGAAATATTCGAGCTATCGTATGCGTACACGTTTATAAGAGAAAAGGAAATCTTCGGGTATTTTTATCCTCTTCTACACACATTCAAGACTATGGGGCATTTGTAGAATGTATGCTATTTTATAGGATTTCTTTTAACGATAGCATTATTTATTGTGTTTTACTTAATGTTATAAATGTGTTACTAATTAGTAGGAGGAGGGTTCTAGGATCTATCTATTTTTAGTATATAAATTAAATTAATAATAGGTATGTATAATGTTTTATTTAATATAATAAAAATGTTACTTATATATAGGTTTCAACTCTTTTTACTATCTGGACTAAATAATGTTAGATTAAAATGTCTAGTGCTTGTGTTAAATGCACACTATTACCAATATATATTCCATCAGCTTTCTTCTTGTATATCTAGTACTAGTGTTATATTTGAGTAAAAATATATATAGAATTAAACATGATAGTTTTCTATGAATCACCTGGGTTTTACTAACGAGCAGTTAAGACAAAATCAATTTAAAAAATCAGGACATGCTCGTGAAAATACTTTTAGTTCTATCATGCTATAAATGACTTATACAAATTATTAATTATAGAAAAACACGGTCTCATAATATTAATTTACTATTTTAGGGAAAAGTAGCTACACACATTCTCCAACGTTAATCTATAACAAATTATTAAGTTAAATATAGAAAAAATCAAACATTTGCGGTTAATAGGTTTGGAAAATTTGATACAGCTACTTTCATCGGTTAAAATAGCTTTTAAAGGAAAAAATAAAAACACTACTAGAATCAGTTTTGTTAAGAAAAGAGGTTTTGTTACAAACAAAGTTTCTTTGCATGACTCTCCTTTATATATAAATAAGATAGATGCATGTATATAATTCAACATAACATATATTATATCAGATTGCTAACGTATACAAGCATATATTTAGTTAGTATTTTGGAACGAAAAAAAGTAACAATGATTTAATATAGGTTAATATATATGTTTTATTATTTTTGTTCTCTACTAAAAAGGCGGCATGTTTTTATAATAGCAAAGCTTAGAAAAAACTTTTAAACTAACTATTCACACTTTCCATTAATACCAGAATATAATAAATTACTGAGTGAGTACATCATATTCTAAAGATAAAATAAATTAGCTCTAGCTCAAATTTGTTTTTCTGTTTTAGCTTATTACTTTTTTTTTCATAGTAGTCCTTAATTTTATCCTACTCTTTTTCGTGAAACAGTTAGATAGCCACGCTTGGCTTGATCTAAGGTTTTTGAACTCGCTGTGTGGAGCGCCAACTGAACGTAGTACGAGCTTGTGCTGCTAGGTAGCGTTAAAAAGCTTGGTTTATGGCAGAGTCAAAGATAGATGTATTTTAATTTTAGTGAGATGTTTGAGTGATAAAAAATAAAATTATATTAAATATACCTAAATATGATTATATTAAGTTATCATTTGATTTGCTGTTTCCTTGCAAGCATAAATTGTATGGGCCTAATAAAAATGTATTTATGATTTGATGTTTTGAGGAAATAAAGTGTTGTATCGATTCTAGAGCACCATTCCCAATTAAAAAATATACTTTCTCATTTTTGGTTTATAAATAATGTCTAGAGTTAAGGCATTAGAAAAAGAAATGGTATAAATCAATATACAGCCAACTATAGCAGAATTTTTTTTTATTACACACACTGGTCAACCAGTGTGGAATTAAGAGTAAAACTAACCTTAAATTATAAAAACAATTGCACACTAACCTTTTGCAAAATTCTTCCTTCACTATCTGTTACAAGCCACTCTCGTAAAATATCTTTTGGCCAAAAATGTTTTTCACAAAATCTATCATTAGATTTTATACTAAAGTTCTCTTGACCACAAATCTTCCTTATAGTTTTCTCCCACAGTTCACGTCTCTCAAAATTTGAGGGCGTAATAAACATTGACACGTCAATTTTAAAACAACCCGGAAATTTACATTTAGTTTTATTTTTGACTTGTAAAGCCATTATTAAAATAAAATCTATAAATTAGAACTGTATATCTGTGTCTGCTTCAGAGTAAAAGATGTCTGCCTGAACAGCTGTTAATGTAAAACGTCACAACGACCCGCAACGATCACAACGCTTTCTCTTATAGCGGCATATCGGGCAACTAAAAAGCTTCAAAGTCTGATCAACATTTACAATGGGTTTTTAGTAGAGTGTCATAGGGGTGGTTACGGTAGGGTTGGTAAAATATCGATAGTTTCGATACTATCGAACCTGTATCGATAGTGCAGAGTTACTGAAAATTATAATAAAATATAGAATAAATGCGAAACTAATCGATCAGAATGAGACGAGGTTATTTAAATTCTTTAGTGGCAGCTTTCTACAATCATAAGTGGCTTGAAAAATAAAAGGAAGTGTGAAAAAACCAAAAGAAATATAATTATACTGATATTAAATTTTGTAATCAAAACAATATTTATAAAAGTTATATTTTAAAAACAATTGCATAGTTTTAAAGTACTATTTTTACTCATCAACCACCCTTTTACTAACATTTCACCCGACTCGGTGGCGTAGTTGACTATCGCGCTAGTCGTGTTGAGCTTGACTGCTAAGGACGGGGAGATCTAGGTTCGAATCTCGGTCGGGTGAACTGGGGGTGATTTTTTCTAAATGGTTTTCCACTTTACCTCCACGCAAATGCGGGTTCAATTCCTCTAATTCAGCCTTCCTAATTCCAGATCTATTAGCGTAGTTAGTACTTAAAGCGTATAACCCGAACGGGTAGTAAGACGTGGTGATTAATAATAATAATAATATTTCATTCTGAGAATTAGGCGTGAACTCAAAAGTGACACTATCGATAGCAGTGTGGCTACTATCAATAGTGTACGACCGTAAAGACTATCGATACTATCGATAGTTTCCAATCCTTTATTTATGGCTATAAGTTTCTATCAAAGATGACTCTTTGTGAAGTCCTCAATATGAGACGGAAATAATTAATACCGTTAACATTAAATCTCATTTCAAGTTACAAATATTCTAGAATATATTTAAAGTTGTATGTTATATTCTACTAACGTTATTTGAGCTCAATAGCCGAGGCATTAAGGAACACCATTTTTTAAAATCAAATTTTTAAAAAGAGGGTATTTGAACAAATAGTACCTTACCCAATCTCTCTCCGAACAAATACTCCTGAGATGACTACTATGAATGATTAATATTAGTAGTTTAAATGGCCTATTTTATCGGATAAGGAGAGGTAAGAAAGCTTATAAGGAAAAGTGCACGCGCATTAGCGTGTAGATTGATGGAGTAAACAACCACGTGGAAAACAAACCTTAGTGCTATCGGCTAAGATTCAACTCCTTATCCAGTCGTTGACGGTGATCAAGGGGGGAAAATGCCTTAGACTCCTCGTCCACCGCTTAAAGACCCTCGTACTAAACGATGTTACATACCTCAAGGTCATAAACAAAAAAAATATTTGTTTTGTTAATATTGATAATAAGAAGTGTATGATCATGCGTCGCATCTACCTTCAATCTTTTTATCTTAGCGGAGTGATATTAAGATTTTAACGTCACCGTCTTTGGAATCATCTCAAATACTTCTCAAGGACACTGCGCACAAAGTTTGCGCGCACAAAGTTTGCGCGCACAGCTGTCTAGATAAGACAAAATAACCTTGCGAGGAGAAACTTGTAGTTTATATTCGCTTAGGACGGAATTTCCTCTCGGCAAACAAATCTTTACCTGCTACCTTAGATTCAAACTAAATAAAATAATTCTGTAAAAACTAAACGTTGCTATTTAAATTGACTTCCACACTTTATATAACATGGTTGAACATAGGTGGAGAATAAAATATCAAATTGCTAAATGTTTAATTAATTATAGGTTAACTATTCTTCAAACATTGATATATTAATTGCGTTTAAACTCTATAGATAGAGAAGTAATACCACGAAGCTGCGTGGAAAACCATTTATTATATCAAGAATATAATATGTACACCATCACATACTACTATATACATTGATTTAAAACCATATTATCGTTATTGTATCAGGGAAACTTTGCCAAAGCTACAAGATGGTAACCTCTCCCTTAAGGCTCGTCTGGATCTCCTGATGTAAGCATTTTATAAGTGGTTTGAATATGCTGTATCTCTACGCGTATTTACGTCTCCGAGGCGAGCTAGTGCGCGCAAGAATACAGTAGCCTCTAAGTCGAGGGAAGATAGGAATTTTACGTGTTGTTACAAACTATTAGCTGGCACTTTAAAATCGCTCTAAAAACGCATTTAAAGTTAATTGTGGCATGAAAAAAATCTAATACATATGCGAAATAAAACTATATATTAAAAAAAATTAAATTGCTTGCTTGACCTTTTGAAATACGAATTAAGGTCAATTTTGCTGATTTAAATGCGAATCATGAATATGGAAGTTTAAAACTTCACTAATATTTTCTCAATAGCCTTTGTTATTAATTTTATTTGTAAATAGTAGGTCTACTCTAAAAATACATTTGTTATATATTATAATGTTATAAACTAGAATACAATTTTTTGTTTGTTTTTATCACCTCAACTTACTGCCTATTCGGGTCACACGTATATGTAAGCTAATGTTTCGGGATGAGGAAAGGTCAATTTAGTGGAAGTGTACCCGTGTTTGTGTGAAGAGAAAGTGTAAAATAATTTAAAGAAAAATACTCTCAATACACCCAACCGGGATTCGAACCCAGATTTACTCTTAATCGGCAGTTGAGTCTATTACGAGAGGTACTTATTGAGCCATTCGACCACCGAAACGGGGTTTTTAACGGTAGATATTTTCATAATTAAGCTGTACATCTAGGTCTACAGGAATAGTCAAGAAGAGATGCACATTTTAGGTGTAAATTTCCCTTCATGGCACAATATCACTTACATTTGATTGTTAACATTGTTTTAACCTACCAAACAGACTTTTTATATCGAAATACAAGTTCTAATTTACCAAAATATAATAATTTCACTTTCCACAAATCACAGTCTCTTAATTTAAATGTATAATTTTAACATTTGTTTTTCAAAAACACTTTATTACGTAGGCGTTATTATACTGTAGTAGCTACAGTTTAAGATCGTTAAAATGCCCTCACATGTGGATACACGGACAAAGGTGTTAAGTCTCGTCTAGTAAGCTTTTTCAGGAATGGAGAGGTTGGGGTTTGAATCTCTAGCGGGTATAATGAGGTGGATTATCCTAAACAGTTTCCCACTCTTACTCCACGAAAATGTGGGCTCATTTACACTCTAAATTATATCTTACTCATATATATTACTTTAGTGTAAATCTGCGGTTAGTTCGGAATGGGTGGTGAAATATTGCGTAAATATAAAATAATATTATTTATTTGAGGTATTTAAAGTGCACTTTCTGGACCAACTGATTATATCAGCACACAAGAATTTCTATTAACGAGAGCGAAAGGGTATACCAATTTCGCAGGGTAAGGTATTTTCACATACCTTGCAGGGTTCATTTACATACCACATGGGACTAACGCAACGGCTTTGCTTCCTCTTGTGAAACTGATTTTTTATCTCTCAAGAAAAATACGTTTACCCCAACTGGGCTTGAACCCACAAACATTGCGTCCTGAGGCGAGCCCAATAAAAATAATAATGATAATAATAATAATAATAAAAATAAAGGTGTTCGCTGGGAGAAAGTGTTTTTGATATAGCTCACTGTTGGTTCTTTTAGGGTGTACTGTGGCTTACTACGTGTCCGAGTTATAGGCTACACGTGCTTACACTAATAGTAGAAGGTATATTTTAAAGGAAATGTACCCAAATTCACGTGAAAGGAGGGTACAAAACCATTGAGGAGAAATACGATCCGCATTGCATTCAGCAGGGATTTGAACCCTGATCTCCCGGCCTCCGACAAACTAGACTAGCTTGTAGTTTAGTCCGGGTCACTGGAGAGGGTTTTAATTTCATTTACTAGCATATCTGAAAATTATGTTTTGACTTAATCAAATTTGATGACAAATTTTAGAAACTTTTTTTTTTTCACGTTTTGCTTGCTAGTCATATGGACAATCGGCATAACGCTAGCTGGGTAGGAATAAATAAGGTATAATTTGGACGAAATTTATCTGTGTTCGCGTGTAAGGAGATTGGGAAACCATATGAGGAATACAAGCTCAGTATAGACAGCCGGACATTCAATCCCCGACGTCCTCGTTGTTGCCAAACCAAGTAAGATGAGCCTTACAATTAGTGCTCGTGCCAACTGTTGCGGGTAACTCCGAATGTTAGCGGAAACGTTTTGCCTAGTTACCTACAAATATTTTAAATTTGACCTTACAGGTGCTAAACTTTACCTCAGTCAGTAACGCGCTCAACCCACCTAGGTGATTGCATGGTCTAAGGCATCACTCTCGCAACAGATTAAACTGCTGATAACGGGGAGATCAAATTTCGAATCCCAGTCGGGTTTACTGAGAGCGTTAAAAAAAAAATAGTTTCCCATTTTACTAACACGCAAATGCGGGTAGATTACTTCTAAGATGTTTCCTTCTTAATTCTTACCAAATTACAGTCATTATAATAATATTTGTATAACATAACAATTATTAAGACGCGATGATATAAACAAGTTAATAAAACACTTCATAAGGATTTTTTTTCGTCCCTGTGCTTTAAAAATAGCATTTAAAAACACAATTAATTGATACACACACGGTTTGAGAGTGTATAATTTATAAACGGTATTAGAAGAAAATAATAGCTTAAAAACACGTATTTTGAAACCTATTTTTTTAATTGGGGGGGGGGGGGGGTAGGGCGGGCCTTCCCAGTTTTAAAAACAACCACCTGTTTTATTTTTGTTTCTCTTACANTTAGGCAGTGCGTTCCAGTTTTAGAAATCAGCCACTGTGTATATATGTACAAGAACATTTAAAATTCATCATAATGTGATTGGGTTCGAATGAATTTCGTGTTTATCTTAATAGAGGTACCGGAACGCCGATCCGCTGCGTTCCGTCAGAAGTTAAGCACTGTATATACATATATAAATTATCAAATAAGTCAAAAGGCTGCAACGAGACCCTCAGCCTTGCCTTTGAATCTCAATTATTTACTGGCCAGTTAATTTAAATTATTGCAACGATTTTCATGTATAGGCCTACATAAAAATCGTTTTACATGCTTAACAAATTATTATATGTATTAAAAAAATGAAAAAAACACAAAAAATCTGGCCAAAAATGTCAAAGTTTGAAACAATTTAAAAAGAAGATTTTGTAGTTTACGCTTAAAATTATGATATATATATATTTTGTGCATTGATTTATTGAATTTACATTTCTAAAATATAAAGGTCGTCATTGCAATGGTCCAGATAATACTTTTTATTTAGTAAACGCATTCAACATTAGTTTTACAATCAAAATGTTTTAAGTTAAAAATTACTTCCCAGTTTTGTAAATTAGTAACGTTAACACCGAACTTATCAACTGTAGGAAATAATGGCAGAAATGAGCTTGGATTCTAGGTGCCATTCTTAAATTACATAAGGTTTTTTTTTTGTTGGAAAGGGAGGGAAAGGGTTTAAGTATTTTCTTTCGGGAGGGAGGAAGGGTCAGAATCCATCTTGAGCAAGGTTTTTTCTTATCAATGTTTATGGAGAGACAAATTTAAAAAAATTAGAAAATAAATATAGGTATTAGTAATATTAAAATGTATATTTCATTTACTTATGTGTTACCCCTAATAAAACTGCAATTTAAAGTACTCTAAAATTTCATTTCACTCACTTTATAACTAATCCTTACGTATAAAATTATTCAAACTATTAAAATAATATAATTTACCAAACCGTAAGAAATATAACCGTGAGCTAGAGATTTGGAGGTTGGGGGCTGGTGACGGAAAATCTTAAGATCACTCACGTGAAGAGGTGGGGGTCTAAAATAATGATTAAAGACTCGAGTAGTTTAAGGCGGGCCGACGAGGGAGTCTCCAAATGACCGAGACAGGTTCGAGCTGAATATCCGCGAGTCATATCGCCAAGTCATATGTCATGCTTGCGCGCTACAAATAAGAGACCGATGTCGGCAGTGATACCCGTCAATGCATCTCTCCGAGCTCAACAGTGAGGTTTGTGCACGTTTCGCTTTAGAGACAGTCTACTTAATTAATCGAAACCGATTTTGGAAAAAAAGCTTTTTATTTTATTTTCCAGCTAAACATCAGGATTTCGGACAAGTGAGTAATTAGTTCTTTTTGATCGTGAATTAGTTTTTACCAATATTTATAGCTTGATATTACTTTTTTTTTGTGGCAGAAAAGTGATATTAAAAAAATATATATTTAATAATACATTAGTTTCTTACGTCCCTCTATTTTCCGATTTAATATCTCAAAATACGCCTATTTCTTATATTTTGGCCAAGTAAAGGTAAATAAATAATTGGTTTATATTTTTAAAACGTGACACACACACACACACACACACACACACACACACACACACACACACACACACACACACACACACACATATTTTTTCTTACAAAAATTAACGCTACACTAAAAATGTGGCAGAAAATTTTATATAAAAAAAATTCAAAGACATTATTTTTAGCTTGGGATTAAAATTATAATTGGAATATATATTCTAACTAATTAACTTTACAATTTAAATTTATAAACTTTCAAAGCAGCATGTCATTTCAACGGCCATCTTACCTTTAATTTCATAAACGGATCCAAAATAATATTTTATAGTAATCATTTTCCAAGTTAAAAAGTAACTGAAAGTTTATGCAAACTTACTGTGAATTTTTTTAGATTAAATTGTTGTAGTAAAGTTAAAGTAATGAGATTATATTTGAAAAATCAATCTTTCTTGTGGTTAAATTACTTCTCAATTTGGTCGATTTTTCAATAAAAGCTCTCACTTAAAAGAATAAATTAAATAGGTTCAGTAGAACTGAAGAAATATTTTTCTTTTATTACCGTTTAACTTATTAAAAGTGTGTAAACTTTGAGATGATAATTCTTAAAGTATATTGTTAAAAAATAAATAAAATTGGTTTGTTAAAACTCAAAAAACTGTTTTCGAAGGAAATTGTCCTTTCTGAAATTGTGGTTTAACATTAAATTATTTTTAGAGTTTTAAAATATTAAGTACGCTGTCGGAAGGTCGTCTTATAAGCTTTGATTTAAAAATTTGATGAAAATCGGTTGGTCAGAATTATATGAGTCAATGTCGAAAAGATGTGTCTCTAAACGTTGAGAATCCTGACATCCAAACGGAATGAATCAACAGTAACTACGCCATTGGACAGTCAAAACTCTGCTTTTTATTAAATTTTTAACTAGTCTCAACCCGAGTCAAGCCCATTATATATAACCAAATAAATATTCCCATAGTTAATAGTCATTATTATATTACTATTACTTTTATTTACTGCTAAAACATATTAATTACAAGTCGCACAATTATCTATTAAAGTGCCCATTAATTACTAAAACTGTTATTCAAAGCGAGATAACTAAACACGTTTTTGTTTTATTTATGTATTATAAGTCTCGTTGGATCCGATATTTCTCGAATCTAAATCTTACATTTGATATCGAATATCGAATCCAAATTCGAATGTTTAAATATATGTAATTTTATTTAAAGGGAAACTATTCACATTTTATTAAAAAAAAGTTTTTTAGAACCACTTTTAACTATTTTTTTTGTCATGACTACTACATCATAAACAACAAAGAAAAACTCTTTTTAGTAGATTAATTACATGAATACATTCGGGTAATTTTTTTGGTTATTTTGTTACCGTTTTAACTACACTAGTCTGTATAAATTCCTTTTAACAGTTGCTTAACATTGTTATTTGAAGTCAAAGTAATAATTATAATTGCATTAGAGATCATATTTTAAGATTTTTACAAATTTAAAATCTCTCAAATACCATACGGTTTGACCGATTCAAGGAATTGAGGATTCGAGGGTACCATCTCTAACTAAGCTATAAGTAAAAACAACATTGATTATTTTAGAAAGCGTTCTTACCCATAACTTAGAGTATTCGTAAGTAATAGTGGTAGTAGTGTTTTAAAAAAAAAATGTATCAGGAGTACATATTTACTCACCAAACATGAACCAGGTAAGTATAATGTGCTTGTCAGCTGGTGCCTAACCATACATGTTGTACATACATGGAATAGTATACAAATATGATGAATATATTACATTCCTTTAAGTTTATTCTTACAGCATAACATAGTTCTAATACTCAGTTTAAGTATTTTCAATCTATTGAATTACTTTTTATTTACTATTCAAAAACCCACCTCTAGTCCATTTCGTAACTTATTTGTCATATTTAGCCAATATATTATTATTAGTTTATTAAGTCTATGAACCAGTTAGCCATTTATTATTCTATCGTTTGTTATTTTATCTATTCCCAAAAGGGTATCCAGTATTATGTTAAAAAATGTCAGTATTATTATTTTCTTGTGTTGTTTTTCGTATTTATTTTCATACAAATTAATTTTATACTGTCGTTTCCTGGTGATTGTGAGCTTGTCTTACTTTACATGTTTCTGAGTAGTAGGAATTAATTATTATTATTCAGTCGTACTGTACATGTTTTTACTGTCAATAGTTCCCATTACTTATTCATGATTTTGGTATTATTGTTATAATCACTCATTATTTTAAGAACTTTAGTGTTAATATTTATTAGTTGATTTAAATATGTATCATTCGTCTTACCCCATGAGGTAATACCATAGTCTATATATTCGTATGATTAGATGAGTGTGTGATACACTATTTTTAGAGAATCAAATGTGATACATTGTTTAATATACATATGTGTCAACCATTCCCACCCTTAGCTTCCTCACACACACACACACACACACACACACACACACACACACACACACGAATTAATTAAAAAGAAAAGATTCTAAGTGTATTAAATTATCGTATAAATAGTTAATGAGACGTAAATATTATCTATAAATAAACAATACTTGCTGTAAAATTCACGAAACATAAAACTTAAATCTATATTTGTTTCATAAATATGTTTCCAAAGTTTCACCAAAATAATATATTGAAAATGAATCAATTTAATATTAGCTTACCAAAACTTTTAACAATATATACATATCTCACACACGACTGAATGACGAAGGTAATTAACACAATTTTGGTATATATTTAAGGGATATAACCAGGCACGAACTGAATATAAAACGAAAATCACATATAATTAAACTGTTTTATATACACACGACTACAATATTATTTGTACAGAATTAGTTTTATTTTTTATCTTTGAATATATAAAAATTTTTATTTCCCCCCCCCACAATATTTCTGTCTTTAATTTTTTAATACAATCAGAAAGGGATGACTAGGATTGTATTAAGAAAATCCTTGTAAATTTAAAGATGAAACAGTATATCGAAACTCTAAAATTTATTTCGAAAACTATTCTTGAAATTTTGTTAAATTGGTATTTTCGAAAGATAGTTTATTTTGTCTTTATTTTTAATCGATCTAAATGAATGCTATCGTTTTTTATCTTTTATAAGTGGCCACCATTACGTTTTCAATTTCAAGGGAACACAAAGGTGATAAAAAATTTTAGACCATTTTATTCTTGAGATACATTTAATATTAGACTATTAATTTTAATACATTTTATTACGATGTTATGACTAAATAATAATTGTATTTTTTAATGAATATAACATATTCTTTATAATGATCAGCAGTAATAAATATGTGGACTCCAAATTATGACCAACATAATCTTCAGAAAGCCATTCTTCTATTGATTTTGATTTAAAAAAAATTGGTGTCTCAACATCTGTTAGTACTATACGCAGACATTAATTACGCTAATTTAGATAGGAAATATAATGAAGTTTGCTTGGAGGGAAAATGGGAAACTCTTTAGGAAAAAACACTTCAACTACATCAGACTTGGATCCGAACCAGTACCAGCAATCCAGTCAAACCCTAGAGTGATGTGTTAGGTCATGCGAATACCGATACGGGTTTAAATGTTTATTATTGATAAGTTTAAATTTTCTTGATTTGGCTGCGTTTGTGACTAAACCCACTAAGTTATGGTTATTACCGTGACGTGTTGTTACACATGAGTGAAATTGAGGGTAGGGAAGTTTTATGGAGAGCTAAGAACTTGTGGTAGCACTGCGAGGCTCAACTTAAAATGCACACTGTCTCATTTTGAAATCCTTAAACGGGTTTTAATATTACCTAATATAGATATAGGCTACTTGGGCTTTTAGTAAGATAATTGACCTTAGTGGTCTTGGGGTAAAGTGTTCACTTCAGGACCCAATGTTCGTGGGTTCAAACCCAGCTGGGATCGACGGATCTCTCTTGAGCGATAAATATTCGTAGCACAACTTCCTTCGGAGGGGAAGTAAAGTCATCGGCCCCATGTCAATTGTGGTATGTAAAAGAACCCTGGAAGGTATAGAAGATACCTTTCCTGGCAAAACTGGTAGGTCGTTTCGTTTCCATTCTTATAAATACTCGTGTACTGACATAATCAGTCAGTTTAGCAGGTGCAGGCTAAATACCTCAAGTAATTACACAAAGTTTTAGTAAATTACAAAAATAAACAGAAGGTATTCATATATATATATATATATATATATTATATTAAATTGAATATTGATAGATGGTTGTAAAGCTTGTAAACGATTAAAATACTGCCTGTGGCTCAAAAAACTGTCGAGGACATCTGTTCTAAAAAGTTTCTCTGAATTGCCGATCTGGCTTGGTTCTAGTTTTTAGAGTTAGGCGTTCAGTCCTGGGTCAAAGCTAGCTTGTGACCTTTCTCTTATAAACTACCCTTTAAATATCCGAACACAGCCCCAATATTCTTGATTTCCAGATTGCACGTTCGTATCGAAGTGTCCTTAAGCCACGATGCTGTCCCTTGTGACACTGTTCATTGGTGCGGTTTTGGCCTGGTTGGCCTACAGGCTCATGAGGACCAATAAGATGTTCGAACTATCCGAGAAACTTCCCGGTCCACCCTGTCTACCTCTTCTTGGGAATACCAGAGATATAGGAGCCCTCAAGATGAACGTGAACAACCGAGGTAAGTCGGGGTTGGACCGCATCGGTGGTCGCGTGGTCTTAGGTGCTGGTGTTCAACCTTTTTTTTTGTTCTTGTATCCACAAAGTTGTTGGTGTATAATGTAATTTATACATATTCTATAATGAGATGAAAAACAAATTCTATAAAGGTTAGTAGCTCTTTTTTAGCACCACGTTTTACTACCCATTAGGGTTATAAGTCTACATACCAATTAAACTAATGGTTTAAAGATTGAGAGGGTTTATTTGATAAGAAGTACCATTTGCGTGGAAGGAGAGTGGAAAATCAATTAGGAAAACCCTCCTCAATGTATCCAACCATGATCGAGACCTGATCTCCCCATCTTTGTCAGTCAAGTCTACTGTGAGAGTAGCGCGTTAGACCATGCAGCCACCGAAGCAGTTAGTTTAAAGCTAAGGAGTGTTACAGGATATTTATATGGAGCATTATATCATATATTTCTATTGTTTCAAACTATTATAATACAAACCAACAGAAGTACCCGGTATTATCCGTGATAACCACACAATGGTTTGCGTGGCTACCCCTGGACAACGCTTTTATTTGATAAAACAGACAGAAAAAATCTCGTAATTTTATTTCTTCCAACCCAGTTTTTAATTAATTAAAAAAAATCCGAATTTTAAAATGTGAGTACATTTCCTCTAAAATTTTATATTCCTCATCCTTATTCCATCAGGCCCCCCCCCCCCCCCCC
>CABEEJ010000140.1:245774-283850 GCA_901482245.1 Timema douglasi
CCCCCCACGGTTCGTATCCCACGTTAAACTGTAGGTCCTCCATTTCATCTCATAATCACCCTAGAATTACACATTAGCGTGAGTATAACCAGAACGGGTAGTAAGACGTGGTGCTAATAATAAATATAATAATAATATCCCATCAGCGTAGTAATTGCATGCGTCTAAAGACGTCGTGACATTTGCCCGGAAAAAATATCTCGTCGGGAATTTTCGCATGGGATATAGTACTGTTGGTGCGACGTCTTTGAACAATTGACAAACCACCTGCATATCAATGTGAGGGTCCCAGCTTCGAATACGAGTCAAAAGATTAAAATGATAAAGCTGTGAAATTGAAATTTTCTCTCTCTAGCTCTATCTAAAAAAAAAACAGGGGCCATCTTGAGGTCATGTAATTAGACGTACTTTGGTAGGTAAAAGTAGTCTATGAGTTTTTTGCTGATTTAATATGTGTACTTAGAAAGTTAATATACAAATAAAGTATTCAGTATTTTGCATGTAATATTTATTGAGCAATTTATCGTAGCTATAAAATTAACATATTGCCAAAATATCCATGGCAGAGTGCCTACAGGCTTGTATAATAGTAGTTGATGGAAGTAGTCAGAATATACTAGATGGTGTGATAGAAAAATAAAATAAAGCCTGCCTACTGATCCCTCTGGACAAAAATCCACTTGCTGCCTTTTAAAGAAAGTCTGTCGTTGCCACCTAGTCCTTCAACATAGAAGAATTGTCTTGTAATATTTATCTTTGGAACGTCTAAAAGAAGTATTTTTCAAAAATTCTGACACTTTAAGGTTGGATGTAATTGATTTGAATAGTGATATAATTATACATAAAATATTTCCTAATATGTTTTACAAAAACAATAATAAAATACAAAAGATAGTAATTAAAATTCTATGACTAGATTTGACAAATAAAATGAAGAATGGATGCTATAATAATGTGCTGGTATGATATGGTATCCATCAAAATGATAATATTTGGCTATAATTATAATGTTGCAGATTTCCTTCAATCCCTAGTGAGACTAAGAAATAAGTTTGGCTCAATATTTCGTCTGTGGCTGGGATCAGAATTGTTCATCTTCGTCAGCGACCCCAAATACGTTGAGGTAAGACACGTGCCATCTCTACTACTGAAAACAATGCTTTGAAATATGTATTTATACTTTTAGTTGCATCCAGTCGAACCGAACCAAGACATCCGGTTGCTCCTATTTCTGATAGAAATATTCACCCAATATTATCCTATAAAGAAAAGCTTTGTCTTCGATTTCTCTTTTTCGATTAACTGTTGCCAAATCTCCTCGCTCTCAGTTGTGTAGGTAAGATAGTGATCTTGGGTAAGAAGGAGCTACTGGCAACATCGACGAATCAGCGTTGAGAAATTTGTCTTATATTCAAGGGAGGTTTGACCACACGAAAACAAGAGAATGATAACGCTGTTTCCCATTAAATAATAATAATAATATTTAGCACCGCGTCTTACTACCCGTTCGGGTTATACGCTTTAAGTACTAATTAATCTAATGGATTAGGACTTGGGAAGGTTGAATTAGAGGAAGTGAACCCGCATTTGCGTGGAGGGAGAGTGGAAAACCATTTAGGAAAAACCACCCCCAGTTCACCCGACCGAGATTCGAACCTCGATCTCCCCGTCCTCAGCAGTCGAGCTTCAACATTCCCATGAAAAATCATGCATTTCCGTAAGAGATGGTATCTTGTTTAGTTAAGCCATAAACTAACTATATTACCACTCGTAAATAACTACTAAAAATGTATTAAAAGGAATTAATTAATAAACCCCAGAAATACTAATGTAGATGAATTCATTCATGGATTAAATTTTTTAAGTAAGCCTTAACGGCCCTTATGTGCATTAAATATGTCTTATCAAGATAAATTAATGTTCACAATATATTTGAAATTATTTATTGCTGGTATATACAATTTTAGATTGTGTATATTGCAAGTTTTGTTTCCTTGATAACAGTGTAGACTACACTATAGGAATTACATCTATCAATCTCGCTATCACTTAGAAAAGCAATATAAATTATAGCAGTTTATTTTTTACTTTAGTAGTTTCTCTTTTTACAGACGATACTTTCAAGTAGCAAGTTGCTGGATAAAGGGAACAATTACAAGTTCTTACACAGATGGCTCGGTGCTGGTCTTTTAACTTCCTCAGGTGAGCTATAGTAAGATTCTGTAAGAAGGAACTTTTAGAACATTATAAACCTATTTTTTTTTTAAAGCTAGCCTTGATAACATTTTATTTTGTTGTTTGTATTATTTTATAAATATGAATATTATCTATGAACAATGACAGTTTCAAGTCAAATTATTTAATTTATTAGTATATGGCCATTGGTTTATTAGTTTTGTAAGTATCAAAAAAGTTCCTTCATCTATAAATTGGCCTGCAGTTATATCAACCGTTTAAGATTCTGAGAAATTTATTTTATACTGATTGAATATACAGATAGGTCTTAAAGAAAGAAAAACATTAAAAGAACCAAATCTATTTCTTAAATCTATACTTTTTCGCTTCTGTTATGTGGAAATAAAATTGCATAGTAAAAATTATGTTTGTGGTTTAATTGGTTTTAAAACGTGTCAAATGTTGTTGTTGAGTTTGTATGTGCTTAAAGATATATTTATTTATTTTCTCTTTAAAAAAAACCCCACTGGAAATCACAAAATGAATAAGAGCTTTAAATTACTCCACTACAATAACTACAAACTAAAATTGGCTTTAAAATCCAACCCTATTGGTTTTAAGTGACATCTTCCTATTTAATCATTATAGGATCAGTTAAATTGATCACAAGAATAATACCCATGACTTTGACTTGATGGAAATGGGTTGGTTCAACTTAGACCACATAAACTGCCGTGTAGAATTTTACTATTTTACTTACGCCTGAGTGCATGTTCCGTTTCTATTAACTATTATTACTTCTTTATAAATAAAATATTCAATGATATTGTGATATGATGTGTCATGAATACACACACACAAAAAAAAACATAATTCTACCACATACATTCATATAATCTATTAACTAAATGTAGATTAATCAAATAATAATACACACTTAGTAAACGATTTCCATATATTTCATTTGGGAAAGTGAAAAACTAGTCAAATTAATTACAGCTTTATCTTTTCAAAAGCGCTGGCAGTTAACATATTTACATATTTAACCTCCCCTAGATTACACTTGTAGCGAAGTTACAAAATATCTCATCAGTATTTTCTTGAATTATTCATTATTATTACTATTATTATTATTATTATTGTTATTATTATTATTATTATTACCATATACTATATATAGAGTATTAGGATATAGTAGTACGTCGTGCATGTGGATATTAACCTGGCTAGCTCACTTGTAGAGCAGAGCCACGTTAAGCTTTAGAATTACTTATTTATTCTTTTAAATCACCAAATATATAGTTGACATGATTCCTATCTTAGGTTTTTTTTATCTACATTTAAAGGTTAACTATATAATTTAGATTTTGATATGTGGGGGAAAATAAATCATAAACTAATATGATTATTGAAATGGATATAAGTTGATTTCTTTCAATCTGTACTAATTGACTTGCAAAGAGGGTTTAACTAAAACGTACAAAACTATACTAACAATTTATATTTTTCTCAAGTATCCCTTAAAAATAGTTTGGAACAATAATCTTATCAAACTATTTATCGAACAGGTCCAACATGGAGGAAACATCGTAAAATTATTAGCCCAACATTCCATTTCAAGATTCTGGAAGGTTGCATGGATGTTTTCAACGCTAATAGCCTGAAAATGGTGCAAAAGCTGCAGGAGCAAGAGAGTGACGAGGAATTTAACATCAACCCATACGTCACTTTATGTGCTCTAGATATCATATGTGGTGAGTAAAGTGTAGCCAAAACCATTGTTTATGTAATTACTAATGGGAATATTTATAATTGGTTATTTTATTTATTTATTTCTCATTCTAAATCGGGACATTTTATTTATTTTCGTATAGTACCGCGTCTTACTACCCGTTCGGTCTATACGCCTATGCACTAATTACTCTAATGTGTTAGGGATTGGGAAGGTTGAATTTAGAGGAAGTGAACCCACATTTACGTCGAGGAAGAGTGGAAAACCATTTAGGAGAAAACTTCTTTCAGTATGCCTGACCGAGATTCAATCCTCGATATCTCCATAATCAGCCTGACCGAGATTCAATCCTCGATATCTCCATAATCAGCAGTCAAGTGTAACATAAGAGTGATGCCTTAGATATTGCTGCCCACCTAAGGCAGTTTTTGTTGGTGTTAATAAACATAGGAACAAGGGTAATTATATAATTTCCACTTAAAAAAAATAAAGTAATGAATCAGGCAGGTTCAAACTCGATTTACCTAATTGGTAGTGATGGATGGACCTAATTGATCAAATTTACCAAGCATTAAAAAAAGGAAAAACTCTCACGTTTAGAGGAATATATTCTAGGTTCTAAACAATTTACTACATAAAAATGAACGTTAACTGACTTTATATACTTTTAAGCCAATATATTTTTGTCTTTGATCATAACGTGTAGATAATTATATCAAAATCTTATTGGTAAATGTAAGTATTACAATATTATAAAAACTCCATCCTTTTTCCATTAGTATTCATACAACGAGATTAAAAATAATATATTAATATCCTTAAAGTTTCTAAAATCATACCGAAATAACTTTTTTTACTCATTTATGGTTTGTTACTTAAAATTGTAAATATGAAAGCTTAGCATATAATTATATTTTATTTTAATTCAAAACCTTACATTAACAAATTAAACTATCGACATAAGAAATCAACGAAAATCTTTTCAAATCTTATCTAGTTTTATTGATATAATTACGTATGTTTTCAGAGACGGCCATGGGAGTCAATATTAACGCGCAAGATGGCGGCAGTGCAGATTTCGTACAAGCTACAAGGGAGTAAGTGGAATAAATAACATAATAGCACTAATATTAATTATGTAAATAAAAAGTTATTCCAGACTCGATTTTGGTAGTTTTTTATTTTATCCTTTCTCTAGTATATTTTTAATACGGCCTATTTGTTTCAAAACTAATTGTTAATACAGGGAAAGTTAAGAAAGCTACCATTTTGTGCTGTCTTAAATAATTAAAAAAGAGTTGTAGAGCCAACCATTCTTTCACAGACGGAATTTTTAATTTTTCAGTGGATTGGTTACAATTGATATTGGGATAGTAATACACCCGTTTAGTCCAAATCATCAATATCATTTAAGAACTTCCAAGTATAATTAATAAAATCTCCTAACTGTTGCCATTAATTAAATATTAATCTTAAAATTAAGATATGAAACCATCTTTATAGCCTCTAATACTGTGACTAATCTTAGATGACTGAACTGAAGTTATCTTTTCCAAGAAAGGTGTTTTCCATCGTTTATTTCTGAATGCTGGGGAATTTAATTTTAACTACTCTCCACATCTATACAATATTATATTAAGATTTTTGTCATTCTTATTTCACAAGTATCATTAATAAAATACATTTCAACCTAGTTTTGAAATAGTTTAGTTCTAAAGACACGAATTCAACTTACAGTTTTATTTATTAAATTCCAGAATGGGGGAGGCTATTACTAAAAGAACATTTCAGCCCTGGCTCCAGCCTGACCTAATCTTCTGCTTGTCAGATAATGGTAGACGTCAAAAGAAGTCGATTGGTATTCTGCATGAGATGACTGATAAGGTAACCATTATGGATTTTAGTGCTAGAATGAGAGATTTATTTATAATTTGTGCAACTCAAAAACACCTTTTAGTCAATCCTTTCTAACTTTTATGTAATTCACCTACAATTTGTTGATGCATACAGCCATGCCATTTTGACAACGCCTCCATGAAAGTTTCATGACTAACCTCACCAGTAGAACCTACGCCTCAGTTATCCTCATTCCATATTTGTTTCCGACATTGATATGATTTGTCAAATGGGGCAGCTGTAGAAGATATAATTGAAAAAACCTATCTAAGTATAATTTATAAAAGCCCTTTCCGATAGTTGAAATTAAAAGAAAATGACTTAACTAATTCTGACAAACGACCACTCATTTTAAATTTTAGAAGCCCAAAATACCTGCATAAACAGTAGCTTCCAAGGAGTACCCAATTCTCCTAATGCATTTCCAGGTTTTATATACTGTACGATGATTTATGTTTGATTATTATCAATTATAATAAAATATTTCTCTCCAGTTAAAACTAATAACTCAATTATTACTAAAGTGATATGGAGCAACAAACAGAAGAGATCCGTAAAGGGGTAGTTTTAAAGTTCTCATCATGGTGTAAAGGTGAAAAATATACGTTTTACTTTAAAATTAAACACCGCAAGCTCAAAAGATATGAAAAGTTCTTAGCCTTTAACGAGCTACTCTCTAAATAGAAAGTCAATTAAGGCCTCTTTCTTTATAACTTTTCCCAATAAAAAGTTTGAATACATTTAGCAATAATCTGTAGCCATCGCTGCAAGATCCACTATTGTATCTATCAACCACAAATTAACCATATACACTTCGTTTACCTTAGGTGATTACACTATGGCTCGTTTATAAGTTACATCATAGTGAAACTATTTAAGGTAAGATTGTTACCTTTGAGGCTAAATGGAATTTACATGATGTTCTAAGGGTATACCTGCCAGATGTCCCATAATGGACAAGTTATTCAATTCTATCAAGTGTCAACTAATGTAACTTTCACGAATAATACGAGATTTTATTCAATACTACATTTATTTGTGATACATGTACAATCATGTACTGTACATACAAACACTTTAGAGGTATTTACAAGTTCAATATTCTGTATTTAAAAAATATATAATATTTCATTCGCTTCTAAATTTGAAACAATCAGTGCCTCATACAAAAATAATTTTACATAAATTAAATTAAGTTGAACCCCTTTCTCGTGCTCTATGCATTTCATTGCTCACGTGATACAGAATATAGTTGAATTCACTCTTCAATTGGATGTTTGGTTTATTGTGTAGATAATAAAGCAGAGGAAAGAAGAACTTGCTGATCAGGAGAAACGAGACATGGAGGATCAACTAAAACAAAGTGAAGATGATGATGATGATTTGTGTAAGTATATTGATGGCCTCTAAATTTATTAGAGATATTGGGTGATAGAATCGGCAATGTGGAGCCAATTTTATTAGAGGAATATAACATGTCCTCTACAAAAAAATGGTCTATCTTATTAATGTGCTTTAGTGTTATTATTATTATTAGCACCGTGTCTTACTACCCGTTCGGGTTGTACGCACTTACGCAAATGTGTAATGTTAGGGTGATTGTGAGATGAAATGGAGGACCTACAGTTTAACGTGGAATCTGGACCACGGTGGAGGCCTGGCATTTCTCACATTCACAAGTTGTGATTAATACACGACTTGTCAGAGGTGAAAGAAGGGTTTAGTTATCAGATAAATCCGTGCCAGGACTGAGGATTGAACTCCGGGCCCCAGCACAGAAGTCCGACACCTTACCCTTAGACCGCCAAGTCACCAACGCTTTGGTGTTAATGTTGCCGGTGTTAGTGACATTCTAATACTTTTCAGATCCAAAATGCAACGAATAGATCTCTCCCGTAAATTAATACAATTTCACAATGGCACAGTTTAAACAGAGATTCTTCTCACAAATATAAAGTGCAAGACAACACATAGCTCTATCAATACACGACCTACAAACTAACTCAACCTGGGACAGCACACCACCAAACTACTACCCCTAAAGATACAACTTTTAAAACCTTGACATCAGCTAGAAATAATTCACACTACAGTATCTCTGGAAATAAAGAAAACCGTTTTAGCCAAATAAATCTATTGGCTGGTCAATTTTTATAATCATTTATGTTGCCAAAGCAGAGGCGCAGTAACGTTTAAAGATTGGTGAGGTACAAATGTGAAATTGTTTCTGAAAAATTATGGGTGTTTGGACGATTTCTGAAAGAAAAGAGGGAGTAGAGGGCACTAAATTACCCCCCAAAAATTCTCTAGCTGAGAGGAATGCTTATGTTGGTATTGAATACATTATTCATAGCACAAAACAAAGTTTTTTTATGTAGTTCAAACTAAAAATCATCTTTAAGCTACTGTTATAATTTAATGGGTACAGTCAAATTTTCATAGAAAGAGCTTATCAAGATAAGTTACTAAGTATATTTTCAAGTAGTCACACGACAAGTTATGTGATATGTAGCTGTCACTTTTTATATATGGTATCAATACATATAAAATCATAATAATAATATAGTAAAATTTTATCAATTTTGGCCTCAAAAATGTATTTTAAAAATCTTCATTTTTATGAAAATTGGGCTGTGCAAATGGCATTATGTATGCATGTGTCTCTCCTTGATCCTGGGACAGTTAATACAAAATTATGTTGAGTTTTCCCAGTTAAGACGCAAAATAAATTATAAAACATCTTCTTATTTTATCCGTGGTCTGAATCTTACACTATTATTTTGACCACAGGCATCAAGAAGCGTCGAGCTTTCTTGGACATGATGCTAGAAGCTTCGAAATATGACGAAGTGATGAGTATCGCCGAGCTTCGTGAAGAAGTCCACACCTTCATGTTTGAGGTAATTATTGAACCCGTCATAAGTCACAGATAGAACCCGGATTTTGATAACATAAATTGTTCTTTTTTTTGTTACATCACAAAAATGTATGAAATGGGTTCATGAGTCTACCAACCACTTAAATGAAAACATTATGATATTTACTAACGGTACTGAAGCTTCAGAAATCACTAAATTTATTATATTATTTATTTAAGGTAGGATGTTTAACGTGCACTTTCTGAACAGAATGGTTATATTAGCACACGAGAATTTCTATGAAAGAGAACAAAGAGCCCTACCAATTTTCCCGGGAAAGGCATTTTCACATTCCTTCCTAGGTTCTTTTACATACAACAATCGACGACGACGACCGACGTCTTCACTTCCCCTATTAAAAAGTTTTAATTTGAAACTAATATTTTGTATGGATTTTTCACCAAGCTAAAAAAATATTTATTTATTTTGGTGGCCAATTATTAGAAGATACAAGGATGAATATAATACTTTTTAATTTATTATTTCATTAACTATAATACTTCTTGTTGTACCAACTGCCAAACAAAAAAAATAGTAATTTTATTAATATATTTTGTTCTTTTGATAAGTTACGAAAAAGCAACTATAAAGTAATATTTAATGAAGTATTATTAAAAGAATTTGTTACACTTTTGATTGATAACATATTTTACTAAGAAAATAATAATCAATTCCACATCGGTTAACAGTAGGGACATTCAGCCAGTGTGTACAATAAAATTCATCTGCTAGCTCTTAGTTTCCACCACCCAATTAGTTTTTGTATTCCTACTTAATAACTAGACTAGTAATTTAACTAAATATTAAAGGCTATAAAAGGGTAACCTGGCAGTCTAAGGATAAGGTGCCAAACTTCTTTTCAATCCTCGGTCCTGGCATAGATTTATCTGATTGTCAAACCCTTCCTTCACCTCTGACAATACGTGTATTAATCACAACTTGTGAATGTGTGGAATGTCAGGCCTCCACCGTGGTTCGGAACCCACGTTAAACTGTAGGTCCTCCATTTCATCTCACAATCACCCTACCATTACACATGAGCGTAAGTGCGTACAACCCGAACGGGTAGTAAGACGAGAAGATAATAATAACAATAATAAGAGCCTACAGCTCTAATTAAGCTCTCAAGTAAAGTAATCCAATATGGAAGGGTTTCAAAGCTCACTTTATGCGTGATACTCCCAGTATCCATTCAAATTTTTGCTAAACGCGTGTAAAATATAAAGTAATAATTATACAACTATTGTTTCTAATATTGAGCTACATGCCATCAGAAATACTCTAATTTTCCTTGATTTACTATTTTTTATTTGCCTCAAAATATCATACATAGATTCAGTAAAGTATTATCCAATCTCAAGAAAATATATTTTGTAAAAATATTTTGAAAATAATAGTCTCAAAATGGACTAACACTTGTTTTCTTTTTTTTTACAGGGACATGACATGACAACTTCTGGAATAAGTTTCATTTTATCATCGTTGTCACATAATCAAGATATTCAGGTAATTGATTCAACTAACGTTTCAAAAGCTTATATTGTAATAATTTTGTACTGCGGTATGTAGACTAAGACCATACCGTTTGTTTGTTATACATCTGAAAATATTAGATAGAGGGCTATCTATAGAAGCGTTTTGGTAGGAAAAGTCTTAAAGATAAATTTAAACATTTTTTTTAGATCAACATTGATCAATTTTACTTTATTATTGATATTAATTCACGGGTATTGATATAATTTATTAAAACTGTTAGTTGTAGCTTAAATAGCTTTATGTTTTCATACAAGAAAATAGTTTTAATAACGTTTATAACTGCCAAAATTATATCTTACTCTCGAAATCAGACTTTGAGATATGATACTTGATAATTTATATATAATAACGCTAAGAGTCATACATAAAACATGTAACTTACCTTTTTGACTCTTCTTTCCTATATGTAACGCCAAGTATAGGTTACATTCAGCCTGACCCATCCTCACTCCAAACTGTGTTTCGTAACTTACCTTTTTGACTCTTCTTTCCTCTATGTAACGCCAAGTATAGGTTACATTCAGCCTGACCCATACCTCTCTCCAAACTGTGTTTCGTAACTTTCCTCATCAAGAGATCAAGAGTGAATATAATTATTTCATAAGGGAAGATTTTGTGACAGTAAATGAGTGGCTCAGATATAACAATTCTCATAATTTATTTTAAATATTGAAAATAAATGATTTCAAAGAATTTTATAATACCTTTATTGTTTTTATCAGCAAAGATGTATTTACCTACTTTAGTGGCTGAATCTTTTAAGGCGTCACCCTTGTGAGACTGTCATTCTGAAGATGGGGAAATCAGGGGCTATATCCCAGTTGGCTCTTCTAAGGCTTTTTCTTCAATTATTTCCCACCCTCCTTCCACGCAAATGCGGGTAGTTTACCTCTAAAATACTTCTTTCGCTATACATACCCCGTTAGAGTAACTATCATCCATGCGTAAGACAAGAAACGGTATTAGATTCGGTGATAAAAATAAAACTGACTATTCTTTTCAGAATTATAATATAATACCTATTTTACATGTACTCCCCCTCAGTCCCCCAATGTAACACCATGTGGACTTTAGATCTATTTTACATGTACCCACCCTCGCTCCCCTGATGTAACACCATGTAGACTTTAAGATATATTTTACATGTACACGCCCTCACACTCCTGATGTAACACCATGTAGACATTAGATCTATTTTACATGTACCCACCCTCGCTCCCCTGATGTAACACCATGTAGACTTAAGATCTATTTTACATGTACCCACCCTCGCTCCCCTGATGTAACACCCTGTAGACTTTAGATATATTTTACATGTACTCACCCTCACTCCCCCAATGTAACACCATGTGGACTTTAAATCTATTTTACATGTACCCACCCTCGCTCCCCCGATGTAACACCATGTAGACTTTAGATATATTTTATATGTACACGCCCTCGCTCCCCCGATGTAACACCATGTAGACTTTAGACCTATTTTACATGTACCCACCCTCACTCCCCTGATGTAACACCATGTAGACATTAGATCTATTTTGCATGTACACGCCCTCACTCTCCTGATGTAACACCATGTAGACATTAGATCTATTTTACATGTACCCACCCTCGCTCTCCTGATGTAACACCATGTAGACATTAAGATCTATTTTACATGTACCCACCCTCACTCTCCTGATGTAACACCATGTAGACATTAGATCTATTTTACATGTACACGCCCTCGCTCTCCTGATGTAACACCATGTAGACTTTAGATCTATTTTACATGTACCCACCCTCACTCCCCTGATGTAACACCATGTAGACATTAGATCTATTTTACATTTACACGCCCTCGCTCTCCTGATGTAACACCATGTAGACATTAGATCTATTTTACATGTACACGCCCTCGCTCTCCTGATGTAACACCATGTAGACATTAGATCTATTTTACATGTACCCACCCTCGCTCTCCTGATGTAAACACCATGTAGACATTAGATCTATTTTACATGTACCCACCCTCGCTCCCCGATGTAGCACCATGTAGACTTTAGATATATTTTACATGTACCCACCATCGCTCCCCCGATGTAACACCATGTAGACATTAGATCTATTTTACATGTACCCACCCTCACTCCCCCGATGTAACACCATGTAGACATTAGATCTATTTTACATGTATCCACCCTCACTCCCCCGATGTAACACCATGTAGACATTAGATCTATTTTACATGTACCCACCCTCACTCCCCCGATGTAACACCATGTAGACTTTAGATCTATTTTACATGTACCAGCCCTCGCTCTCCTGATGTAACAACATGTAGGCTTTAGATCTATTTTACATGCACCCACCCTCGCTACCCCGATGTAACACCATGTAGACTTTAGATTTATTTTACATGTACCCACCCTCGCTCCCCTGATGTAACACCATGTAGGCTTTAGATCTATTTTACATGTACCCACCCTCGCTCCCCTGATGTAACACCATGTAGGCTTTAGATCTATTTTACATGTACCCACCCTCGCTCTCCTGATGTAACACCATGTAGGCTTTAGATATATTTTACATGCACCCACCCTCGCTACCCCGATGTAACACCATGTAGACATTAGATCTATTTTACATGTACACGCCCTCGCTCCCCCGATGTAACACCATGTAGACATTAGATTTATTTTACATGTACCCACCCTCACTCCCCCGATGTAACACCATGTAGACATTAGATCTATTTTACATGCACCCACCATCGCTCCCCCGATGTAACACCATGTATACTTTAGATCTATTTTACATGTACCCACCCTCACTCCCCCGATGTAACACCATGTAGACATTAGATCTATTTTACATGTACCCACCCTCGCTCCCCCGATGTAACACCATGTATACTTTATATCTATTTTACATGTACCCACCCTCACTCCCCCGATGTAACACCATGTAGACATTAGATCTAACTCCTCCAACCCTTTCAAAAGCGTTGGGTGGTTTATTATTATTATTATTACTATTACTACCCGTTCGGTTTATACGAACTTACGCCAATGTGTAATGGTAGGATGATAGTGAGATGAGAAATGGAGGACCTACAGTTTAACGTGGAATCCGGACCACGGTGGAGGCCTGGAATTCCACACATTCACAAGTTGTGATTAATACACGTCTTGTCAGAGGAAAAGGAAGGTTTTGGCAATCAGATAAATCTGTGCCGGTACCGAGGATTGAACCCCGGACCCCTAGCACAGAAGTCTGCCACCTTAACCCTAGACTGCCAGGTCACCCTAAGCGTGGTTTATTGATGGACAATTACATGCTCAAGTGATGATCATAAACCTGAACGATCTAAGAGATGACCACAATAACTGATTGACACCACACTGCGCGTGAAAATAGTTTTAGTCCTCCTAACTGACTCCAACCGGGTGGATTTGTAACCATTAGTTCTTAATTAACCTTAGATGTGTCTCCATACGTATCGTAAATTGAAAATATTATGAAAACATCACTATTCAATATTTGAAAATGTTACTATTACATGTCTTGTCTTTCTATCATCCACATCAGCAACATGTAATGTTTATGTCTAAATGTAATGTAATTTAATTACAGGATAGAGTTGTGGAAGAATTAGAGAGTATTTTCGGAGACTCTGATCGAGACGCCACCTACCGCGATATTCAGGAGATGAAGTATTTAGAGTTGGTGGTCAAGGAATCTCAGAGAATGTTCCCCAGCTTACCCATGTATGTCAGGAATATCAAGGAGGACATTGAAATGGGTAGGTTTATAACGTAATATTTTATCAGTCGATACAATAAGTTGGCACTCATGGTGAAAATATGTATCAGTGTAAACATGTTTAAAGATCAAATTTAGATAATATTGTTATTTAAATGTTGTGATAATTTTATGATACAGAGGCTATAAGCTTCAAACATTACGGCACTTAAAAATATATTAGCCTACTACTAATAAAGTTGGGAATGATGCATGTATATATATTTTTAAACCCACATTGATTTATGTACAGTATAAGCCTTTAGGATCACAATGTACAAGGTCACCGATGATCAGAGGAAAGTGGGGGGAGATCGAATCTCGAACGTGTGCATTTTTGCTAGTTTTGCAAATATGATTTATAATCGTGATTGTACTATTATTTCTACACTCAAATGCAGGTGAAATTTCTCTAAATGATATATATTACATCAATAAAGTTGATTAACCATCATATATATTATTGATGAAAATTCCTGATAAATCTCAGGTGTAATATCGTCAATAATAACTACACAATCTATAAAGATTCAATCTCCATGACTCCAAACACATATTTGTTAAAATGTTTTTTTCATAAATTACTTGTAATAGTTTCAACATATTGATGTCACTTTCTATTTTTTTGAATTTTGGTAACAGTATAGTTATGCGAGTATTTTTTACTTTGGCCTTTATACCAATACTTATCATTCCATATAGTGCCAGTTCAATGTTCTTTTCATAAAATAAATATGGGCACATAACGTTTCGTAGATTCTTAGGAGAAAACAGCCACAAAGACTTTGGAAAGTATATAAAAAGAAACTTGAAATAAAAATTCATAAATGCGGATATGTATATTGTATACACATATTTACAAACCTAGACTACAATTATTGTAGTTTTATTTAGTCTATAGATTAATAAACCGTTATTTGTACGAAACAAAAATTTTGTTTCTATCAAGAATATAATATACAGGGTGATTCGTTCACTCTCAGCCCCTGAGTTTCAAACTAATGAACCGAATTGGCGTATAAGAAGCACTCAGGTGTCAAGAGCGAATGAAAAATTCTGGGCATTCCAGCTCAGAATTACAGATACCAAAGCATTTTGTAAAGAATATTGTACTACTGTATATTTAACCAACATGTAAATTAATTTCAGATGGATATACACTTCCCAAAGGAGCCAACGTATCGATAGTAAATATTTTGATGCACAGAGACGCTAATTTTTTCCCTGATCCAGAGAAGTTCGACCCGGAGCGCTTCACCCCGGAAAACTGTCACGGTAGAAACCCTTACCAGTACGTGCCTTTCAGTGCCGGGCCCAGGAACTGCATAGGTGAGGACAATAACAAAATAGTGAACACGAGTTTATATTTTAAATTATTTATTGTTATAATATAAAAAAATATTCATACACATTTTCATTTGAAAATAATTCAATTAGCAGTGTGTTGATGATTTATACATACACACGGACTAAATGTCAGGCTCATCTAAACTGTTTTATGGGGAAATAAGGGTGGGTTTTAATTCCGTCTGTATGTGCTAAAGGTAGTTTTGTTCGTTAATGGTTTCTAATTCTCATTCCACGCAAATACCGGTATTTTCTCTGTAAATCCTACCCTTCTCATGCATACTAGATGGGTTTAATTTATTGCGTTTGGCCCAATGGGATTGTAAAAGGCGATACAAGAACAAAATATATTTGCTGAGAAAATGTCAACAACGACACCAAGGTCCATCTATCGATTCCAAATCTATGTTGAAGGTTGATCTTCCAACGCTTATGAGTTTTTTTTAACAACGTGTCTTACTACCCATTCGTGCTTTATGATTATGTACTAATTAAGCTAGTTGTCTAGGGACGAGAAAAACTGAACTTATACGAAGTGTACTCACATTTGTGTAGAGAGAGTGGTGAAACCATTTAGGGAAACCCACCTTCAGTACACCCGACCGGGATTGAGCCCCAATATCCCCGTTATCAGTGGTATAATCTATTGCTAGAGTTGTGCCTCAGAGCATGTGGCCACCGAAGTGGGCTTTATGAATATTAAAAGAGGTTGAACTTTCAGTTTGTAATACACAGTGTGTCTCGATTTTTATTACTATTAGGCCTACGTTTAGCATCAATTTGAATTTCTTTTAGAGGAGTAGACACATAATAATGTAGAAAAGGTTCCCCTAATTTAGCGTGGAAAGAATGTGGGAAAATTACCCTCAATGTACCAAGCCAAGATTCGAAACGTGACCTATCCACCTCAGGCCAATCCAGTCTATTGTAAAACTTAACCAAATGACCACCAATTTAGATTTTGTTAGTTGATATGATCACCGACCTTTTCTTGAATCCATTCATGGGGGTAGTACTTTGAAGATACGGTTTAGTTTATTGTAGGAACTTTAGTAGCCATTTTATTAGGTAGGGACCTTCTTCGGTGATCGCATGCTACAAGCAAGGGTTCCCAAAACTTTTAGACCGAATAAATACTTGTACAAAAACAAAAAAATGTTGGAGCCCTCATTAAATATTCTACATCAATATTATGAACATTAAATAAAGACAGTTAAAGTGTACATGTTTAAAAATATAAAACAAACAGAGTGAATCACATCTTCTGGCTGCACCTTTGGAAAATATCCTTAATCAAGATTTAAAAAAACCAATCATGACAACTGATGCTATTTACAGTGTAAAAAACAAATATAGGATAATATTATAAAATGCTCTCATGGATCTTGATATAACTATGGCGCATCTAAGGGGCTCCACGGAGCTCAGTTTGAAAAACAATGTTCTAAGGCGTCAATAACCCATAGACTAGACTGCTGAAGACGTAGAGATCGGGTGCACTGAGGGAGGTTTTTCCTAAAGAGTTTCTGAATCTCTCCATGCAAATGCTGGTATATTTCCTTTAATTTCAACCTCTATCATCCCTAAAACATAATATAAATTAGTGTATATGCGTAAGGCCCAAAAGGATAGTAAGACGCGCTACTAAAAATGTACTGCACAGTAAATAGGGTAAGGAATATTATAGTAGGATTTTGGTAGGAAAAAAACTTTTAGAAAATACAAACATATTTTTTTCGGTCAGCATCGAATATTTTGCTATATTATTATTGTTATTTTATAAATATTGATATTATATATCAAAAGCTACGGTTGCAGATCACATTACTTTACGTATGAATATGTGAAGATAGATCTAGTCACTTTTATAACTGTCATATAAGGTTCCTCCTATGAAAATTTGACTGTACAGAAACCACGGTGTAACTATGAAATGTATTTTCTCGTAGGCCAGAAATTCGCCATGCTAGAGATGAAGACGGTAGTGTCCAAAGTGCTGAGGAGCTACAAGCTTCTACCAGGGAGTACGACCAACAAGATGGAGGAACTGGTTTACAATCTGGTGCTAAAAAACGTGAATGGTGCAAGAGTAAGGCTTGTGCCAAGGAGAGCTTAGAAAACTCTTAAATTCTGCTCCAAATACCGGTTAGAATAGATAACATTTTCTTTGGCTTGAACGGTTTATACACTCTGTTTACTATGAAAGGTAGCATACTTACCTTGCATGGTTCAACTATAGTGCAACTTGTAAGAAAAGGCCATACTTTAATCGCTCAAGGGGAGAGACCAATATCTCTCAGGTTATACGGAGTGTAGGCTACGTGGAAACCAGAATATAAATTAGTTTGGATGCTCTCACCAAGCAATTGGATTATTCTTGATCAGTCTTTAGGTAATTTCTATGGATAGCAGAACAAATAAGAAAAAATTGCCTTCACTATACATTCCAGCTGACGTAGTTTGCTTTGTAATCAGAGTATTGACATAGTTAAACAAGAATTAAACTCTAAATAATATAGTAGATTAACATGTCTTAGATACAATTATCGTATTGTTAATATAACAGACAAACTTGTTTTAATTACATTTATTGAGTTGATAATTATACTTACATCATGTACAGAGAATTTTATTGGTTTAACGAACTTTTGTACAACATATAAGCTGTCAGATTTACTTACTCCTTCAATAAAAGTTATAAAACAAATTCATATTTTCAACGGTAGTTTTAAATATACTATATCTATATTTTTTATTTCGTTTTAAATGTATTATATCTATTTTTTATATTGCGTAGTCATTCATATTATTTAAAATTAATTTAATTCCTTTGGAATATTTTTAGATAATTAAAATGAATCATTTCATTATCACTGATACAATATAGAGATAACAATTTTATTATATATAAAATATAACCGTTCTGGTTTAGAAATAAAAATACTTGTATAATTTATTTATTTGCATCAACTCTTTCAAAATTTATGAATACAAATTTTTAAAATACTGAATAACATCAATAAAAAATCAATCTATTGATTACCTGCTAGATATGTGAGTTTTGCATTTAATTAATACATTAGTATAGGTCTAATAATAATTATTGTATAGTTGTATATATTATATATAAATAATATAATCTATAGATTAATGTATATGTTCAAATATGTGCGTTTATAAATATGTATAAGTGTAAATATGTATAGGCATGTATGTATTTATAGTATGTTTTCCTATCTGAATGTTAATTTACGTTTCCTTTTAATACTTTACAATCCTTAATTGGTTGTTTCCTACAAAGAATCTATGAAACGTTATGTGCCAGTTATTATGTTCCTATTAGAGTATCGATAAGTTGTTTTTACTTTATATTCTATGAAATTAATAATGAACTGATAAAACGTGGAGTGACACGAGTTAATATATAACTGTATCCATTGTCACGACAGTATTTCACCTGATGTATATTCATAAAACTAATTAAATAAGTTTTTTTAATTTTCTGATTGTTTTATCAGTATATCCCTCGATTTTATTGTCTCAAAAGAAGCGTTAAGCCATCTTTTCTTTTGATGATATTTTTCCTTATCGATCAAGTTAGATCGAAAACAACTGAAATTATAGGCTACAAAATTTTTTTGCTTACTATTATATATATCTATATAGATATATATATACATATATATACTATATACTTCCACGTAATTTATAAATATATATCCTGGCAGGAAGATTCCTATGGCCATAAGAGTTGGAGACGATTACAAAAAAGTACGCTTACAATAAAAAAAACTACTCTAAGATTACAAAAATAATGGTAGGACAATGTAAGATTATTTTTAGAATTATTCAAGAAGTTGAGGATAAAACCTGCTAAAAAAACTTCATGGTGTAAGCCCACAAGCAAGCTATAACTACCGGGTGGCCACTGCCGTTGTCAATGATGGTGCCAACATTTGCGGAAAGGGGGTGTCATGAGGTCAGCCCAACGAGTACTACAGCTATCAATATCAGTTTTCTAGACCAGAGCTGCCACTTAAATATTCAAGTATCTCCTCATTTGTCCTCACGAGGTTGTGTTTGACTTCATTACAGACCCATAAGCTACTTTATATATATAAGCATTCTGAAAGCTCTGGGGAATGAACCATGGACTTCTGGATATGTAGTCAGGAAACTTGAACAATAAGCTATAATATTAATGTTGGCCTGGTGGAAATAAAGAAGAGCATGTAAGGAGTGATCAGGGAAAGACGCTACCACTGCTTTATTATTATTATTATTATTATTAGCACCGCGTCTTACTACCCGTTCAGATTATACTCACTTACGCTAAATGTGTAATGGTAGGGTGATTGTGAGATGAAATGGAGGACCTACAGTTTAACGTGGGATCCTAAACACGGTGGAGGCCTGGCGTTCTCCCCATTCACATGTTGTAATTAATACAAAGGTGAAGGAAGGGTTTGGCAATCAGATAAATCTGTGCCGGGACCGAGGATTGAACCCCGGACCTCCAGCGTCTGACATCTTACCCCTAGACAACCAGGTCACCCACTGGTTTATTAGCCCATTTAGAAGTTATTTAAAATTCACTATAAGGAATATATGATATGCTTATCATTGATTTGGATGCTAAACGATTTTAGACTCTGAGCCCTTTGTGACCATGTCTGGGGTTTAAGCGCTTGGACAAATTTTAGACTTTAATTTGAACCCTAGTTGGGTCAATAGATGATATTAACGTGTGACGTAAGCACTTCAGCTATGAGAAATTTAAGGACAGCTAAATGGAATGTTTCAAACTCTTACAGCCACTGTAAAAACCTTAATAAACAAATATTTTATATTAATATTAAACCAGCCGGAAGAATCATTCGCTTGATCTTGAACTTGTCTATGTCCTGTGTTGTCAGGGTTCAATATACAATGAGAGCAGTGAAAATATAATTTACACTATGTAGTATTGTCTTGTCCTCTCTCCAGATGAAAGTTGGTTTACATTTTTACTTATAATTTACCCTCTTATAACCTAACTTAGAGTAGGCACTAAAAGTCAATGATACCAGGTACTGGTTTAATAGGGCAGGTGATGTGTCGTGGAGTGTTGCCAATGTAGTAAAAGTTAGTTCAAACTGTACCTGTGATAGGTTCTCATTCATCAGTAATCATCCTGATTGGACAGCTATCTAAATAAATACATCTCCCAAGTGAAGTATGTAGTGCGAAGTCTACGTGTGATCAAATAAATGGAGGCTGAGGGGGTGGGAATAATTACAGGTGCAGTTTAAACCGACCCTGATTATCCTGGAAAGAACTCCATAACACGCCAATGAACAGGGTATTTTACTTGTTCGAGTACTGGAAGCGTCAGTTGTTTTACGTTCTTTGAATTTGAAAGCGTTCATCTTATATGGATTGCTTATACAACTCGTGAGACTTGAATGAAATGCGTGTAGTATCATGTTAGGGGCTTAAAAACTGCTATTGCAAGGAGAGTTGTCTAAGCTAAAGGTGGATTAGCGTGAGAGGTAGGGCTAATTTGATCGGGAATTCTCAGGCATTATTCAATTTTTGCGTGTGTCGAGTCCCGGGAAGAAATGAATGATAGCCGGGAAATTTTTAAAATTACTTTTATAAATAATTTTTTTATATTTAAATAAATTTACTAAACTAACATCTATTCTACGATTGGATTTTGAATGGCACGCAAGGTAATACGATTATACTGTGAACCAGCTGGTGTCAATACCGACGGACGAGCAAAAAACAACAACAAACAGTTTCAACAGGAATGCCGAAAGGCACGTGTATGAATTATATTAAAACAAGAAACAATTAATGAATGGACTCCTAGACAACGTCTAAAACGATAATAAACAAAAATGAAGAGGTGGAAAAAGCAAAGGAGATTGACGATAATTGGTCAATGGAGATGACCATAAAATACCAGCTTTGGTGGCCGCATGGTCTAAGGCACTATTCTCGCCGTAGACTAGACTGCCGATGACGGGGAGATTGAGGCTCGGACCTCGATCGAGTGTACTGAGGATGGTTTTTTCCAAAATGGTTTTCCACTATACATCCACCCAAATGCGGTTACACTTCATATAAATATAAACTCCCTAATAAAACCATAAAAGTAATTGGTACATAAACGTATAGCTCAAACTGGTTTTAAGACGTGGTGCTAAAAAATTCTAATGCTGGAACTAAATAAAGGTAATTAAAATAATCAGAATACTCAAGTAAATAATTGTTAAAAAAAACGGGATGATTAATTTCAAATGTGATGACACCAGAAAGCAAAATTCTAAAGTCTGATTTCATAAAAAAAAAATCCCGTTATTTTTGAACTGTAAGCTCATGTTACCACAATAGTGGGGAAAAAATTACAATTACTTTATTTACACTATTAGTATGTTTAATTACTAGTATTGAAAGTAACTATACAGTAATCCATAGCAAAGTATTAATGGGAGCTTTAGATAAATTTTAGTTGGACTTAATAAATAATAAATTAAATAATACATATTTTATGAATGTGACAGTTTAGTGACTGTCAATCAATGTTGGTGTCCGAAAGTGTAATTAACAAATTTAAGATAAATGTAGCTCCAATAATAATGTGGTTTCTATGAAATCCTGTTGCTATAAAGAATCCATAATAGTAAATCCAGGTTCAATATATTATGCTTGTAAAATAGAGAGATTCCGAAAATTACCGTTAAAAATAATCTTTGTAAACTTTCTACATAATTATTTTCTGTAAGTCCATGGTGAGCTCATGTAATGGTAACTCCTGATTTAATTTTAATATATGTTGGCTAAACTTAAACCCAGTCCAACAATTTATCTCAGAAAGTATGGCACCTTACCAGCTAAGGTTGCAGGTTCAACTCCTGGCATAGGCAAAACAATATATGGGCCTACTATTAAATAAATTTGTGTTTCCACTTTCATAGTGATTAATTAACGCCCGGGGTACTGTGTGTTGAGTCTGTTCTTGAACTATATTAGTCTGGAATGTATATACTAATACGATCAGTAGGATCATAAAGTATACGTTAAATACTTTGAATAAAATTAAAAAACTACATTTATAAATTTAATCCTAAGCCAACCCGTTATAATATACAAATATTTATCAACCCGCTTCGGTATCTGCGTGGTCAAACGTGCTAGTCTCGTGTTGGACTAGACTGTCAAAGATAGGTAGATCGGGGTTCGATCCCAGTTGGGTGTACTGAGTTTGGTTTTTCTTAAATAGTTTTCCACTCTCAATATACGCAAATGCAGGTGCATTTCCTCTAAATAAAGCTTTCTTAATCACTAACCCATTAGTTTAATAAGTACATAGGCGTATAACCCAAACGGGTAGTAAGACACGGTACTAAAAATATCATTAATGGTCCCATTCATCAGCATACCTTCTGAATTTTGGATACACAGCCTAATAATAATAATAATAAGAAGAAGAAGAACAATTATAATTTTACTCTACACACATTCTTACTGTACCCCTACATTTCCTCTCACATCGACGATAGAGAATCTGCTCGTAGACTTTGAGGAAGATTATGCTGAAAGGATTATATAGTGACAACAGTTTTAATATTCAATTCAAGAGGATTCCGGGAACGAACTCCAGGAACCGTAAAAGAGAGAGAACAGGAGTTAGTTTTGTGAAGAGGGATGAAGAGTGTGTGGGTGTCACGTGAGAGCGTACCGAGATTATGGTGAGCACGAAGAGGGACTAGACGAGGAGCGGTATTGAGGATATCCTGTTGGCAATTTCTGCTTCGTCATTATAAGATTATGTAGATGCCATCTATCGTCAAATCGTATTCAATCAAGTTTGTTATAATATGTAGAAATATGGTCACGGGATCGTAAGTCAAGATAAATCTTACACAAATCTTACACACCGTCAAGTCATTGTAAACTATATCACAGTAGTCAAAGTGAGGTAGTATTTGAGTTTGAACAAGTAATTTCTTTTAAGAGCAGCAGGAAGAAATTACTCAAGTCGCTTTAACAAATATGAGGTACTTAGTTAGATCATGTAAGAATATTATCATCATCATCATCATCATCATCATCATCATCACAATTAACTGTATTAATTTTATATAAGCACACATATTACTACTCGTGTGGGCTATCCACATATTATATTTAAAATAATGAAATAGGGATGAGGTAAGTGAAGTTAATAGTTAATAGTATTCACATTTGCTTAAGGGAAAATTTATTTTGCTTTTAGGAAAATCACCTTCAGTACATCTGGATAGTTTCAAATCTCAGTCAAACGCAAACTAGACCAGATAAGTTTGATGATTTAGTCCACGTGATCTCCGATTAAAATGATTATGTGCTTTTGGGACAATTTAATAATTCAAGGGAGGGGTGGATGGAGGGGATGGGAAAATTAGTCATACAATATGTGTAATTTAAAAAGTTCACAATATTAAACATAATTTAATTCATTTTCTTCGGCGATATAATAGAAGGGGCACATAAATAAAAATGTTTGGAATTTTCCATGAAAAAATTCTTGTAAGATTTTTATCGGTATTTAAATATATTAATAATATATTAATTGGGACCACATATTGAATGACATACATTTAAATCTATTTTAAGGGCGGTAAATCTCATAGATCTTTGAAACGTCACTACTAGATGTACTGATTGTGATGCAAGTTAGTAGGAACAATGTCAAGGTTAAGGTCAACGGTGGCCAGACGAGACTCTCACAATGAGTGCATCGCATTCTGCCTGCAAGTGCATCTCGCTGCGCCTACAATGGGTCCAGACTTCAACCTACTTTAGAAACTAATCAATAAGTGCGTGCAGCAATGCACTAAGTAGATTTTGGTAACGTTTCAGGAAAAATAAACAATCTTACTACGTTGTCATTGGTTTGGATTACTTCTATTTTATTTATATCAGGGGCTCTCAACCGGGAATAAATTCCCCCCAATTTAGAATTTTAGGGTTTTAGGGGTGGGATTAAGACCACAGACTAAAATTGTTTTAAAAATAATTGTTTCTTCAAACTAAAATATTTCAGACTTTTCATTAACATTTTGTATAGTTTGACGCACTGGACTTGCTGGATGGTAATTTTAATTTAATTGTAAAACTCCACAGTAAAATTGATCAAATAAATATGTATTTATGTAATAATATAGAATTTTTTCCCCATTATTATATGTATATTATTCAGAATACAAATTTACCCCTCTACCAAAAAGTGATATGTGCTCCAATCTGGGGATTTATTAGACCGAAAAAACTTTTATTTTTATTATCGATTTAAATGTGGTGTTTTGAGAACCCCTAGGGGTTGGGAAAAATATTATTTCAATTATGTCTTCTGTATTATATATGTTTGTAAATAGAGATTAAGTAAGAAAATAAAATTGCTAAAGAAAGAATACAACTTTTGAGTTAGGCAAACTTGGAGGAGGGGGGGGGGGGAGAGGGATGTCATTCTGACATGTGGTGAAAAGGGTGCATGTCACTAAAAAGGTTGAGAACCATTGATTTAGACGTTTCGAGACTTAGTAATTTATCAAATGGAACCCTTATTTTCCCCCCTAGCTGTCTTAATATATATTTTGTTCCTTTGTGCACCAACTCAGATAAATAGTAAGTAATAATGTGTGAACTTGGAACAAAGTATCATTATATATATATAAATAAGATTATGCCCCCAGGGTTTTTCGACTATAGTCTGGATTCTAGGCAATCTTGGTCGTTTACTGACAGTAGCGGATATATAACCAACCGTCTTCTGAGGTTAGGACACCATGTGGATGTTACTTCAGCCCGATTAGATTAAGTGATGATAATGATGATAGTTATGTGGTTCCAGTAGAAGTCTTAAACCTTACTTAAGCCTAATTAACCAGATCATGTTAACCATTGGAACAATTCCCCTTAAGGTGATGATAGAGGAACTGAGAGAAAAAGTGTTTTTGCTGTGTTTGTTTATAGCAACACCTTTTATTGGTCAAAATAAATAAAATATTCCCCCAATATAAAAAAAGAGTTTAATTTTCTTCACATGATGATATAAGCAGTTGTTGAATATCTGTTATCACCATCGTGGCATTGTCTAAAAACCTTTTTAAACTAAGAAAAAAAGTTTTCACGAAATTTAAAGACATTCTTGACAGATATTCAAGAAGTTTTGAGGTCACTATGTGAATAAAATTAAAATATATGTTTGTATAGAGGCAATATTTGATTTATTTTGTCAAAAAATGTTTTGCTATAAGAACTACGAAAACATCGACAATTTCTCGCTTTCCCTGCATACCCACCCTTAAGACCATAGGTGGATTTGTGGGGGATACCAGGGGGTGCCCGATACCTAATATTACTTTTAAAACGTAAACATTACAAAAAGTACGGATAATATGAAAAAAAAGTAGCACAATATGTATTGCAAAGTATATGACCAAGTAAAAAAAATAAATATATGGTTATTAATATCATTATAATTAGCTTGCTTAGTGTAGCCATGAGTCACAGCTTGTGAATGTGGGGAATGCCAGGTTTCCACCGTGGTTTGGATTCCACGTTAAACTGTAGGTCTTACATTTCATCTCACTATCACCCTATCATTTACACATTAACTTTAGTGCGCATAGCCCGAACGGGTAGTAAGACGCGGTGCTAATAATAATAATACTAATAATAATGTAGCCATGCGGTGGCAAGCTGGTTGCAGCTCCTACTGAACTGCAATAGTTGAAGACGCGGTGCAAATACAAACAAAACAACAAAAATCTTCAGTCATACACCTGACTTTACGCTAGGTTATCAAGGCCGTCTGGTCACGTGGGGGACAAACTTGAATGTATTTAGTGAGTTCGATATCTCGAGTGATTCAACAGTCCTTCTCTGTCAAGCTCGCGGAAAATACCTTCTACAGACGAGCAAGCAACTTCTCTCTGCACAGCCCTACCACCCATCAGTGACGTCATCTGTTCTTTTCACGGTAAGCTGCAGTGTAAAGGTAGGGCGCACGCTGTAACCTATCATGCCGGGATCACGATCAACTTAACTTTAACTTAACGTAACGTTCACTTAAAGTTAAGTTAACTTAAAAAAAAACAGATATGTGATCACAATTCACGTAACTTAACGTAACAACTCGAGCCAAACATCTTCATTCTCGAGTACTATATGTGATTTGTACTACTTGTACAGTGATGATCTGTGAATGTTTACAGTTTTAAATCGATATAATAAATATCTATTACAAAAACTTTTTTTGGGATAAATCTAGCTTTCCTATTTTAGTTTAATTATTTTGTTTAGAACTTATGCTAAAGAGTAAACATTCGTCATAAAACCAACAAATGAATTACTAAATAGCCCTGTTGACGTAACTCGCATAGTGATTGGCTAGCTAGATCCCGTAATACCCTTCAATCAACGTTCACTTAAGGTAAAATATCTCCAAGGACATATCTTACGTTAAGTTACGTTAAGTTAACTTTAAGTGGTCCCGTCATCACACCGACTCGTGCCGCTCCGCATCTGTTCAGAAAACACTCCCGATTTGGGGTTCCCACTATTTTATTACAAAACAATCTAGTAAGGAGAGTTGCATAAGGATTTAAATTATATCATTTAAAAAAGTATGATTTATTAATTAAAGTTTAAGTAAAATAGGACCCACCTCGGTGGCCGCATGCAATAAAGGCGCCATTCTCGTCTTAGACTGAACTCCTGTTGACGAGAAGATCGGGGTTCAAATCCCGGTCCTCTTTTCCCGTGCATATGTGGGTACGTTTCCTCTAAAGTCAACCTTCCTAATGATCCCGGAACATTTTAGAGTTTTTTTTTACATCCATCACTGTTTCCAGACTGTGGCCTGAGTTAGTTTTTTTTTATTCAAGCCAGATATTTTTTCACTACCGACTGTCGTAGCTTCATGTGCCTTATAAGCTAACTTAAGACTAGGACAGGCACAACATCCAGTCCCCAGCTGTTAATTCATCAATGTGAAAGGGTAAAACCACATTTCACCAATGATAATTTTTTTTAGCCATGCCGGGAATCGAACGTGGGACTTTTAGCTCACTAGGCAGACACTCTACCGATTGTGTGGGATACTTTAAAGTAAAATTAGTACATATGTTTATAGTACGAATGGTTGTTAAATGCAATTATATCCTAAAGGTTAGCTCAAACTTTATAGGATCAGTTATCTCCGGGCAGATATATTTATTTATATCTTTAAAAGAGGGGTTCTTTTTTGTGTGTGTGCAATGGAGCCTTTTGGCAGTATAGTGAAGCCTATGGACCATTTCTCAGAATTATGGTTTTAAATACATAGCATACAATACTTAGGATTAAGAAGCAAACTAAATTTATTGAAATATAGCTATAATTTTTTTTAAGTTTGCCGATACTTTTAAGGTCGTGTACTTCAGGTTAAGAACACCTGCTCTAAAAATGATTTATTAATTATCCTATCTTATTTAAATAAAATAATCAATGTATTTTCCTTTAAATTCTCAACTATTTAAGGCCTCATGCACCTTCTTTTACGTCCGTCACCTTATCTCAGTCGTTAGCGTGTCTCTGCCCACTGAGCTAAAGGTCCTGGGTTTAATTCCTTTCATTTCCGAAAAATGAATCATTGGTGAAATGTGGGTTTCCCCTTTCATTGTGATGAACTAACGGCTGGGGGCTGGATGTTGGGCCTGTACTAGATTTAAGTTAGTTCATAAGTCATGTGATGATATAATCAGTCGGCTTAGAAAACGCATATTAAATATTTAAAAACAAATGAAATAACTTTTTTACCTAAATTATTTTTTAATGAAAATGGAGGTAACACGGAGAGCAAGGGAGAGAATGAAGAGGGGTGCCTCTTGCATCGATGGGCATGCAGTTTATATGTTAAGTTCATTTATTATCTTTTGCTAATGATGGAGAGGTTAAGGTTCAAATTCCGGCTGGCATAACTAGGGGGCTTTTTTTTTATAAATTGTTTCCTCCTCTTTTCTCCATGGAAATGCTGGTACATTTCCTCAAAATTCTATGTTCTTATTTCCCAGACAATTAGTGTAAAATATATATATACACACACACACACAAATACAAACCCTAACGAATAGTGAGACATGGCTAAGGAGACTATCTGGGTATCTGAGAATGATATAAATCAGATGTTGCGCTTTGGTTAAATCCTGACAAAACCTTTAACAGTTCACGAGTTTGGCATGAAATAGAAAGTTTGATCGCAAATATTAACCTGTAATGATTTGAAATCGTTGAATCATTATTTATAGCTTACTAGCAAAAAAAAAAAAAAAAAATTTACCCGGCGTTGTCTGGGATAACCACGCAATGTAAATACATTACATAGCTACCCCCAGGCAACGTATTTCTTTGCATTAAAAAGTATAAAAACTCTTCCGACCCAGTTTTTAATACATTTAAAAACATCTAATCAAAAATTTAAGATTACAACTTTAAGGTGTAAATGTTCGTGCTCAAGGGCTACTAATTTTAAAATGTCAGACCTCTGCGTGCGGTAGATATCGCGGAACGCACATGACAGATTCTTCATTTTATAATGGTAGCACTCTAAATATCGTGAAAAATTTCTTTTTATTGAATTACCTTAAACAACAACCTAACATCTCGAGCCTGCACGCGCCTAGCTACAGTTAGTTCTAGAACTGTCCACGTGAGCGCAAATAATGAGTAATACATCATTGCAGACAAATTAATGTTGTTTCACATGTGCAGTTGATTTACTTAAGCCGTACTCTTATCAGAAGGACAGAGATAAGTTTTCTAAATACAACAAGGTTTCTCAGTATGTTTGCTCTTGATAAGACACTTGAAGTTTACTTTCAATATTTTGTTGGACTTTCTTTCTATACCTGATAATACAACCACCCAAGAAATACTTTTCATGAACACCAACATAATGAGAGCGGAAGTTTTAATAATATCGAGTTGAAAAAAAAATTACAACCTTAGATATTGAACCATTATTATCATCTGATCCTACATCAGTGGCCACATAGACATAGGCGTCAGTTTAGTCTTGTCTGGATTAGTGACGATGGGATGATAAACTTAAGGGTTAGAACACAGAGTAGCGGAACCGAGATTTTTCTTTCCTAAATGGTTGACCACTCTCTCTCAACGCAATTATTATGGGAATACTTCCTCTAAATTATATCTTATTCCTCCATAACATATTATTGTCACTATGTGGGTATTATAGACGGATATTTTAATGAGCTGCACTTAAAAACAATAATCGTAGAGATTGATGGCGAACAAAATGTGTCTGATTGATGGTTGCTTCTAAGGGTGAATGGGTGGGTGGGGGGGTGAGGGGGAGTTGAGCGGGGAAAGGAAATATGACAATAATTTATTTAAAACAAATACCTTAAACATAATATTGAGTACTACTTTAATACAAGGTACTGAAGATGAGGCTTAAGACTTTACATCTTGACGATAAAAGGTAGCACTAATAAAAATGTCCATAAAGTTTTATATATATACAGGGTGCTCAGAAACTCATAGCCCAAACTGCACTTCTGGTTTGTTTGGACCAAAAGTAATACAAAATCCCTGTACACTTACATCCGGATCACTATGCTAATACCATTAAATCGTGTTCAAAGTTTTGAAGTACCAAGCCTGGAGAGCAAATTTTTACAAGCATTCGTGTACAACAGGTTGCATAGGAGCTAGGAGTGTGGCAATACACATCTCGACATCTCGGAGCACGACAGTAGAACACACCACAATTAATAGTAAACAACACACCAGCCCATCTAGAAGTGTGAATATGTTATGAGGGTTTTAATTTACGGTCTTATATCACAGAAAGTGCTTCTCATTATTTATTACATGTGCAGTACCACGTGCCCAACTTCTATGCAACTTGTTGTATACGCATGCTTACACAGCTTTACTCTCCCGGTGCTGTACGCCGAAATTTTCAACACAATTTAATGGTATTAGCATTGTTTTCCAGATGTAAGTGTGTAGGGATTTTGTATTAATTTTAGTTCAAACAAGATATATGTGCAGTTTGGGCCTTGAGTTTCCGAAACCTGTATATTGAAAAGGCACAGAAGTAGATTATTTGAAAGATTTTATTCCTTCCCTACCCTTAAAGGTAAATTTTTTGTTCGCCACTGTGTCTGTCCCATGGGCGTAATTGGTGGTGGGGGATAGGGAGAAGTGAGATGGGGAGAAATCCCTCTCACTCCAATAATATGCTAAAAAGAAACACTCTTAATACCGAAAAATAAACAGTGAAGTGTTTTATCCACGTTTAGAGAAATGCATTGAGGACTTGTCGAATTAGTTCCGTTATCCCATCATTCGCTTTATTATGTCGCAACGATCTCCCCCCTCCCTCCCCATTTACTTTGAAGTGAAAACGGGTTGGTTATTTCCACCTATATAGATAAGAGCTAACTATGGCAACTGTCCGACCATCAGAACATCCTTAAGGTTAGAGTGTAAGAGATGTAAGTTAAGGGCAGTGTTATTCCAATTTTTGTATCAAGATATTTAATTTGGGCAATAATAAATAAAATATTACTCAATTAGAAACACAGAGCTTAAAGTTCTTCACATGATAACCTCAAAAGTTCTAGAAAATTTGTCAAGGGTTTCCTGGAATTTTATCACAACTTTTTCTCTTCATTTAAAAAGTATCTCAGCTAATGCTGTTATGCTGATGAAAGATATTCAAGAACTGTTTAGCCTAAAAAATTAGACTTTATATTTCTACCAAAGCAATGTTTTATTTATTATAACAAAAAAAAGTTTTGCTACAAAAACTACAAAAACCCTGACCTTTGCTTGCGTTCCCTAAACTCACACCTTAGGGTGAGTTGGAAGTAGCACGATTTAAAGTCCAAGTTTTTGATTTTTTATAACAAAATACTTTTTCGGTAAAAATAAAAAATAAATTCTTAAGTAGATACATTAAATTTTAATTGTATGTATTCTCAACGGTTTTTGATTATTTGTAATGGGAAAATTTGAATTTGAACATATACTTTTTAAATGAGGATAGAGTGGTGGAATGTCCTGTCCAAATACCACTACGCCAATGAACTGTTGCAATTATTATGTCTAGAAAGCTAAAATAATGTTTCTACTGAAGCGACGTTTTATTTATTTTTATCAACAAAGATTTTTGATATGAAAACTCTAAAAATACGGGACTTCGCTCTTTCTGTATTCCCTCCCACCTCTATTCGCACATTCATGGAGGCCCCCCCTTAAGTCAAGATTATTTTTATTGGTTGAGTTATGTCAGCACTAGCCTTGTAGACGTAATAACATGGTATCAATAAAAAAAAGAAGAGAATCATATTGTAAACTCATGGACTAAACCGCGTCATTTCGCCAGTCACGCATCTGTTCCGAGCGGTTATGCAACCGTGTCAAGAGGGTTTTCATGTTGGAGCACGTGTCGAGGTTCGGTAGTCGTTGGCACTACGGCGGCTTTGAAGGTTGGGTCTTTTTTAACTAGGACATACATTTACCAGACTCAACAAACTAGAGAGATTCAGTGAAATACGTAAGTATGTCATGTGATTTTTAAAACTATATCAGGGGTTTTTTTTTAGGAATGAAACATTACAAATATACAACTTTTTTTTTTTGCGGTAAACATTGATAATATATTTTTACTATTTGTGGTATCTTAGAGGTATTTTTGTATCTATCAAAAGTGACAGCTGTAGATAATATTACTAAACGTATCTATGTATTAAAATCGATCTAGTAGCTTTTCCCATCTGTCAGATGTGTCCTTTAATAAGAAAATTAGGGTATAGTTTACTGTGCAGATTTCGAAGTTCTCCAAAGAATGTACAAAACAAATTAAATTTTTACAGTAGGCTTACTGTACTGTATCTATATGAATAAAGCTATGAGTTTGTCTGTCACGAGGGATCCGAGATATGAGCTCATGAGAATACAAGTGGTGTAAGTCACTTTATTTCATAATTGAGTTAGCAATCTAAGCATGTGAAGAATTATTCATTCTGTCAACTGGCGAAGTGGTGCAAGTCATAGTGTTTATGTTTGCAGCTAGAATACATCACATGCTTGAAATTATTAACACACCAACGCGTTTGTTGACAGAACAAGTGGTGCAAGTCATGATGTGATCTGGCATTTAGATGATCTGGCTCAGATTTATTATTATAATGACCACATTTCTTCTTGTTTAGCGTTATTAATAATAATAACACATCTTTATAGACGCAACAATATTACTATAAAATATAACTTTGTTTAGTCTTTCAAAGTGATGGGAGTGACAACGGCCATGTGATGCGTGTCAAGTTAGGGAAATTTAAATTTAACTCGAATAATTATTTTGATCTATAATACACAACTAAAATTATTATTATTAGCACCGCGTCTTACTACCCGTTCGGGTTGTACGCACTTACGCTAATGTGTAGTGGTAGGGTGATTGTTAGATGAAATGGAGGACCTACAGTTTAACATAGAATCCGAACCACGGTGGAGGCCTGGAATTCCCCACATTCACAAGATGTCTTGTCAGAGGTGAAGGAAGGGTTCACAACTAAAAAACTACCTTACATACACCAACAGCCTTTGAGTTATTTAATTGGCCAATTCCAAAAATTGTTCACAGCAAAAATGGTGTAAGTCATCAAAGAATACAAATAATTGTAAGAATAAATTCTTAACCATTTAAGTTTTTAATATTTTATAATTTTAACCAATGAATAAGTTAAGTTGAACCTTTATGAAAGCACCTAATTATTTTGAAAAGATCAAAAAAAATCGTTGAGTTATCTATATGGAGCTAGCTTTACCTCAAATTATCTCAAAATAAGAAAAAATTACTTACACCACTTGTATTCTAAGAGGCTCATATCTACAGCACGATGAAGTCTGCAATTTTAAAATTTGTAGGCTTTGTGCACGAACATGTGTGCATCTTAAAGCCAGAATTTTAAAATTTGGATTTTATATTTTTTTAAATCAATCAAAAACTGGGTCAGAAGAAATAAAAGGACGAGATATTTTCTATGCATGTTTGAAGCAAAGAAAAGCGTTTTTCAGGGTATGAAAAACAAATAACACACTCTTCATCTCAAAACAGTTAGGACGTTTTATGAATGGAAACATCAAACTAAACTAAAAAAACTGTTTCTTCATCAAGCTCAAAGATCTTAAAACTATAGTTGATCAAGTTAAACATTTTGCTCTATTTTTGTGCCATTTAGAATATGAACATAAATTGTTCTACTTAATTTGTTTTTAGTTAAATCTCGCGTTGCACATGGAAACTATTAAAGATCTGTTGTTGAGATTACAATGTGCTAGTTATTATTAGGTCTTCTGTCCTACGACAGGTCCGTTCCTTTTGTCAGTGAAACTTAGACCTCCAACGCCCCCTGTCCTCTACCTCCTCCTTCTTCCTACGCTCCTCGTTCCCTCAACCTTTCTTTCTTTTAAAATGTGTGCAAACATTAAAATAATCGTATCAATCACATGCTATGCCTTAAATTAGCAACCCCTAGCGATGTGTGTCGGAATGTGTTTAGATCCCCAATTAAATAATTGAATCAGTGCTTGCTGGAAAGAAGTAGGTCCATTTTGTAATTAAAATAAAACATAGAGCTTTTTTTTTATTACTTTATATGATTTGGAGGTTATATGGCTAATTGATTTATCTAGTGGGGTAACAATTTAGATTCCTGTAATATGATTTAAAAAAAAACCACAGTGATCTACTACCTGTTCGGGCTGTACGCGTATATTATAATTACTATAATAGGGTAGGGACGAGAGAAGAAGCATTTTATAGGTAGTATACCCGCATTTGAGTAGAAGTAGAGTGGGAAAAAAGTAGGTAAAACCACCGTCAGTAGACTCGACCGGGACTCAAGCCCCGATCTCCCCGGCATCAGCAGGAGAGTCCATCACGAGGGTGACGCCTTATCCCATTCGGCCACTGAATCTGGTGATTTTTGATTCTGAATAAATAAATAAATAAATATGTATATATATTTAGCGACTTTCTGCAAAAACTCAGATAGATAGTGTGTCATAATGTGTCTATTTATCAACAAAACTACCATACAATACTTATTGATGATAATATAAATAAAAATATATTTAATCTAAATCAATTTTACTTTATATTTACTTTAATCATTTGGGGTTTAGTTGTCCATGACAAGTCACTGAACTAAATGGTGGTGAAAGGAAATAGGTCAGTGACTTAGTGCGTTTCTATATAATTTGTACACAGCTAAGTCACCAGAAGATAAAGCCTTTCTTAAGGGTCAGTCTCATGATCGAAGTGAGTACTCCTCGCTCCTCGTGCGGTGCTACGCTAAATACAGGATGGCATCTACCTTGACCAGAACCCGTCTCAAATTTGTTAACCTATAAATTAAATGTTATACTGGTCAACTTTAATACCTATTTAAACTTTAAACATTGTTTCATTAAATGTTGAATATTTTAAAGTCGTATATCAATACTCAATCATTTCATTATAACCTATTTGCAGATGTTAACCTTTTAACCCAAATTTTATAATTTGAATTCTTAACTTACTTGAACTTGAACATTGTTTTTCAACCTATTTTGTTATCTGTAAGTTTTACAACACTTTTTAACGTGTTCTTATGTATTTTAGACTTATCATCAAGTTATATATTGCTAACTTTATGATGAATTAATTTAATATATGTATAATGTTCATAATTTGACAACATGTTATTACCATAAGTTAACCTAATTATACATTTTGATCTGAGATTTTAATTTATTACATCAATTAACTTAACAAATTTATTATTCAATTATTTCTATATATTTTCGGGAAATATATCTAAGTCTTAAATTCTAATTCAAATCCACTCCTTACTTTCAACTGGTTGAGAATATTTTCTAAAATGTTAAAATGAAATGGTCCAGCTTCATATCTGAAAATGGTCCATTTCACGTGAATTTGGATGGATGTCGCCCTGTATTTAGTGTAGCTACTGCACTTGAGGCGTATTCACTTAGACTATGAGACTGGCCCTTAATTACTTTCATCACCAACAATATATCGACGCCAAAAAGATAGATTGAAAAAAACATATTAAAAAAGGACATTGTTAATTGGTTCTATTAGCATACACCAATTATATTCTTAACAATATTTTCCAGATTTTCTCCTAATCCGGGGTATCTACTAGACCACTATGTTGTCGCTTGTGACACTGTTCATTGGTGCGGTTTTGGCCTGGTTGGCCTACAGGTATTTGAGAACCAACAAGATGTTGGAACTATCCGAGAAAATTCCTGGACCACCTTGTCTACCATTCCTGGGAAATGTCAAAGATATGGGTGCTCTAAAATGGAATGTGAAAAATAAAGGTAGATCATGTTTTACTTCCTTAAATCTGGAATCTACTGATTCTTTCTAAAGCTATTATCCTGTATTCGTCATTTTAATACTAGTACATCACTAACTGATCCATGATGATTTCCTACCGGATCAATCCTGAGAGTTGAATCAAATTCCAATAACTAATTAAATTAAAATATAATTAATATTATGTATATTATAAGATTGCATATACATTTAAAGTATTGAGTATTTTAATAAAAGCCACGAATAAAAATGTAATAGGTCAAATTATAAAGTTAATATATGTCTCGATCGATCAAATGCCTTTTCTACCAGTTCTCAGGATAATTGAAGTACTGTACTTATTATAGTTTTATAGCTAAGAAAACCAACTTATGAAACTGCTCTTAAGTTGATATAAGTTGCTACTTTACTACTAAATTGATTCAATTATTATAGTCACATATGACAATAGTAAATTGTTGATCTTTACGACGAGTAGTAAGATTGAACTTGGTATTAGCATTATCCTGAAATCCACGTTTAAGGCATTATAGATTAATGTGTTCAGTTTATGTTTTACGTACTACGATACAACAGTTTGTAAATTGATTGTAAAACGATTGTTGATACAATGATTATGTGTGCGCTTTAAAGTATCATGTTCTAAATAATGCATATATTAATATAAGATCGCCATTCATTTAAAGTTTAGACATAGATTATGTATGTTAAGAAGGAATAATCATCTATGATAAATAAATATTTATCTGGCTTCTTATACATATTTTTGATTAAAATTTTTCCAAGCTATACCTCTATGTAGTGCTGTAATATACTTATATTTAACTCACCATATTTATTTTCCTATATTCTAATAAATGATTTTAAAAACTTAATATTCTTTAAGCTGCCTATTTGATCATTTTATTATATACTTTTATCTGTATTTATTTGGTAGAAACGTCATATATTTATGGTAAATATTAAAATTATTTTTACCAAAGTATATGGACAACGCTATCACTTTTATTATATCGACATTCAAGCTTAAGCTTTAGAAAATTATCAGCCTTGTTACATAGTTAGTGGATGTGTTTATTGATTTATTCATTGTTGTAGACATCCTTAACTCTCTGATGAGGCTAAAGATATGGCAAGCAGCTTCTATTTATTATTGGATATGATTCTTGATCTATTCATTGTTGCAGACATCCTCCACGTTCTGATTTTGCCGAACACATGTTGTCAAGCAGATTCTCTTTGTTGGAGGATATGATTATTGTTATTCATTGTTGAAGATATCTTCCACGCTCTGATGAGACCGAACGAATATATGTTGTCTAGCAGTTTTTAATTGTAAATGGACGTGTTACTTGATTTATTCATTGTTGCAGACTTCCTCCATGCTTTGGTGAGACTGAGGGCTCAATATGGCCCCATAATTCGACTGTGGCTCGGACCAGAGCTGTTTGTATTTATTACCGACCCAAAATACGTCGAGGTAAGCCATATCATTTTGTAGAGCTCACGTGACGAGGGAAGTTAGCAAAACTCTGGCTAGATTCCAGGAATACAGCAGTAGTTGTTTGTAGGTTCATACAAGTTTAGAGACAAGAAAACTACTCTTGAAATTAGCTTAATTCAAAATCATTAGTACAAATTTAGTTTTATTTAAACTTGTTTTGGCACTTTTGTTTTAGTCATTTATTGTATATGTACAGGAGCATATCCAGGGAGCTATTTGAAGAGGGCGGAGACTCTTTTAAGAGGGGGATCTTTGATACGGAATATGGAATCACCCCAAGTTAAGGGCGGAGGAAGGGAGTGGGTCTTCTCCCATATTTTTTTAAATTTGTTCAAATGTAACCCTCAAAAGTGGAGTTTTAATGTCATCCTGAACCCCTGTAAATAAGATAAAAATAAATAAAACATTTTTAATAATAAATATATGATACAAGTTGTTATTTACATGGCCATTCTGTGTTTGCTAGTTTTGACAATTACTTGTTGTGGGTCTAACGTGATATTATTGTGGACACGCAGAGGAGCCAACCCAACAAGTCTGATTTCCACCGTAGCTGTCCTCAGCCATATCTTGATTAGACGCAACAATGAAACTGCCAGTTACCCTTAACGATATTTGCCGATACCTCAATCCAAATTTTCATGCCGCATTTTCCGTTGATCTGCTGATATGGGTTTATTTCGTCTGAATTCAAATTTTTTCTTCCGTAGCCTAACTATTTAGGGCAGGAGGGGGGGGGGGG
>CABEEJ010000140.1:283880-303896 GCA_901482245.1 Timema douglasi
TTTGGGGGGGGGGGGGGGGGGGGGATTTACCTCTACTCTCCCATGGATCCGTTCCTGTGTATGTATGCTTATATACCAGTTATCATACTTTAATTAGATTTTAAGAGAATGCTATACGAATTATAATTTATTTATTTATTATTATTATTATTATTAGCACCGCGTCTTACTATCCGTTCGGATTATACGCACTTACGCTAATGTGTAATGGTTGGGTGATTGTGAGATGAAATGTAAGACCTACAGTTTAAGGTGGAATCCGAACTACGGTGGAGGCCTGGCATTCCCCACATTCACAAGTTGTGATTAAAATACGTCTTGTCAGAGGTGAAGTAAGGGTTTGGTAATAAGATAAATCTGTGCTGGGACTGAGGATTGAACCCCGGACCCCAGCACAGATAATTTAATAACAACAATAAATGTAATTTTAAAAATCTATTGTAATGTGGACGTCATTCACCATGAAAGGCATCAGTCTTACACTATGATCCTAATCATATAAGCTGCACTATAGTAGGGTAAACGAAGGGTATACAGTATAAGTTTAGTATATCTCAGCTTCAGTTTTTTCAAATTTTTTTTTAATGGCTTATATCTCGAGAGTCAAATACTCAATTCAGGATATTACAGTATAATATGTGTGTATATGTGAGTGATATGGGGTTGGTGGGTTGGAGGATTTAACTAACTCCAATTTGGTTCTTGCTGCCCAAAATAATTGATTTAAAATATGTAAACAATTTTAAAGCCATCAAGTCTAACCAAAATCGGTATAGCTACTTATTTGACATAATTAATAAATTATCATGGTAATTTTTGTGGACCATAGTAGCTCGGCAAATTTTGAATGCATATTCTTATAATTTAATACTAAAACAATTATTTAGAACATTAAATAGTTCTACAAAGTTGACACCTGCTGAACTACAGTTCAGTTTTTATGGGACCAACAGATAAAAAAGTCACTATATTATCTACTTTCCCGTATTCATACTTTAGTTCAAGCTATCTGAAGCTATCCCATTTGATATATATTATAGATACCTATAAAATAAAACTAATACATCGTTAATATTACCAATTTTGGCAAAACAAGAAAGGATTTTAAAAGGATCTTTCTTTGAAAACTAAACTACATTCGTATTTTCATATTCATCTGCCCTTTATACAATTATTATATGAATCCCTCCTGTAATCGTTGATATACAGCTAATTGTAAAATTATTCATTTATGTTACTTAAAACATACATTTTTATTTTATTCTGAATTAAATATTGTTTTTAAACTAAAAAAAACACCTCTCTAGTAAAACGTACTGCTCGCCCATATTTTGCTCGACCATTATGTCATCAATGTATTATTTCAACAGGTTATACTGTCGAGCAATAAGTTGCTAGATAAAGGAAATAACTACAAGTATCTAAACAGTTGGATTGGAAATGGATTGTTAACTTCTTCAGGTTAGTGAAAATCTTTTAAGTGATTAGCCACGGCCCGGATTTTTTATGACATGCCATCTTTTTTTTATTCATCACAGACAATGCTCCTTAGTATATGAACTCTTCTCATGATCCCCTTGACGTAGAAATGTATATTTTATAGGTAATTGTTTAGTCATTATTTAATTTAATATTTTCCTAATTTACGCAATTTTCATGTTTTTTAAAATCATTTTTAGGAATTTCTGAGTCATTTCAAGGCATTCATTTTGAATAAGTATAGTTTTTAAATAATATTAATGTTTTACAAATCCTTCTTTGCCTGTGTAGTTGTAAAATACACATTCTTGGCGAGACTGCAACTTGTTCAAAGAAGGATACGTTGGAAGGTATTAGCTATTATTTCTGAAGTATATATTTGTAAATTCATATTATTTTAGCAAGGACTTTCAATGCATTTTACATTTTGTAAAGTGCTTGTTTGATTTAGTCGTGTGCATTTATTAATAGTTTTTATACATATTTTTAGGTAATTTTTTGATAAGAAGTCATTTTTTAGAATCTTTAGGCCATTTTATAGGTAGTTTTTCTATCATTTTATATAATCAAAATCCGGGTCCTGGTGATTATACTTCAATTGATACTATTGTAATGTCTGATTAAATATATATTAATATTAAAAACCTTATCAGCCAACTAGAAAAGTTACTAGATAAAACTTTACGTATTTATTCATCAGGTCATATTATATGCAGCTCTTACTTTTGGTATATAATATTAATACCCCTAAAATAATACAAATACATAGTAACATATTATAAATTTTGACCGAAAAAATATAAGTTTGTATTGTATATAGATCTCTTAATGTGAAAAATAAACTGTACAATATGGTCTAGGCATATAAGTTCGTAATGGCTAAACAGTAGAATAATTGATCCTTGCATGGTTTATTTTATATTTAGGGACAAAATGGAGGACGCACAGAAAAATCATCACACCAACATTCCACTTCAGTATCTTGGAAGATTTTTTGGATATCTTCAACGCTAATGGCCGTAAATTGGTGGAAAAACTACATAAAGAAGTGAATGGTCCTGAGTTCGATCTCTACCCCTACGTCACTTTATGCGCCCTTGATATAATTTGTGGTGAGAAGTATGATAATAAAGATGATTTGGTTTAACTAAACTGCTAATTATCTTTCTGCTCTTAATGGCTTCGAGAACGTAAGGTCTCCATTCTACCTTATCCTGAGAAACTTACATTCAATCCTTAGCTTGACACCCAGCCTCTTTAAAATCCATTTTAACACTATTCTTCCATCGACGTCTTGAACTAGTAAGAGGTATTTTATCTTCAGGTTTCCCTACTAAAATGTTGTTTACAAGCCTGACATTGCTCATACGCATCACATGACCACCCCACCGTATCTTACCTACTCTTACTATCTTTAATATGTTTGGGGGTGCATTCAAATCATAAGGCTCTTCCTTATTCAATTTTCTCCATTCTCATGTTTGTTCATCTCTCTTCGACACAAATATATTTTTCACCTCTTTATCATCAAAAACTTTCAATCTAATAAAATCTATCGGTAAAGAGTGAGAGTTACGCTCCACATTCGTGAATAGTACGATAGAGCTTGATTAATTCAGGAAATATTTCGATTTAGCCGCGAGAAATTTCAACTGATAAATTTAATAATGTTACATATTTTGAAGCTATTCATATAACTAAATATTAGCAAATTGTGACGAAAGAGAATATATTTATTGAGAAAAATGTGTAAAAATATAAGATAAACTTATATATAAGTGACCTGGTGGTCTAGGGGGTAAGGTGTCAGAATTCTGTGCTGGGGGTCCGGGATTCAATCCTCGTTCCCAGCACAGAATTATTTGATTGACAAACCCTTACTTCACCTCTGACAAGACGTGTATTAATCACAACTTGTGAATGTGTGGAATGCCAGTCCTCCACCGTGGTTCGGATCCCATGTTAAACTCTAGGTCCTCCATTTCATCTCACAATCACACTACCATTACACATTAGCTTAAGTGCTTATAATCCAAACGGGTAGTAAGACGCGGTGCTATATAATAATAATAATAATAATAATAATAATAATAATAATAAAATAATGTTGCGTGTCTACAATAATCGCAAATCAGTAGTGAAAAGGCTAGCCAATATTAATTTACCGTTCCCAGGATACGCCTGAATGTACTAATCCTTCCGTGGAGGCTCTTTCCATGTCCTGATGAGACAATATTATGGTGATAGTGAATGTGTGGGTGTGTAACCAGTGGAAACACTTAAGCCTAACTAACCAAACCCTACTGACCGTTGGGGTGACTCCCATTAAGGGAAAGGAACCTAATGTACCAGCCGGCAATCGAACCCAAGACCCCTAAGCTCGTGGTAAAATGCTTTGACCACTACACTACGGATTCGGCGGTATTTAAGGGGTATACATACGTTTTAATTATCTATTATAACAGCACTCAACCTATAAATGATCTTATTATAGGACAATATACCTAGTACTACACATCTAGGCCTAGCACCTACATAATTAATAGTTGGGACGAAGGTAAAAAGACCATTCCCTAATTCATGAGCACCTCCCGGAAAAGAACCGGAGTCCCCCCAGATGTGTGGCTGACTTCTTAACTCTTCATACATTTTAACTATTGTGATTTTTTTTTTACATAGCCTTACCTTAAGATAAGTACTGAGACCAAACAAATAGCTAGCTGAAATGGTGGTCACACGTTTAAAGACGACAAGCTCACAACATACTGTATTTAATGGGTCTATGCTTTAATCTAGGCTGGATAATTTGAGAGGTGATTTACTAAATGAGATTTATCACTGTGATATTCTTATTTACTCACAAAGCTAATGCTGGTGCATTTACTCAAAACTACCCTCCCATCTTCCCGCCCTTAGATTAAATCATTAACAGCCTAATGTTAGTTGGTTTCTAGATAAACAATTCTTTTATTTTAGCTATTTTTGATCAAATATCCGTAATGCTTCACACAATAATGAACTCTGCTTAATTTTGGTACATTTACGGGAGTCTTACTTGAACTATTTTAAATAATTTATTAAGGCCTTCGTTTAGGCTTATAACTGGTTATAGCTTGTAAAATTTGACTTAGGAGTATGGTTTAGGGCACACAAGACACGCAATTTTTATTTAATTAAAATATTTTGTTTACTATCTATTTTATTATTTTGTTACTAGAAGGAGTTTATTGTAAAATTTGTCCTCATAAAAAAGTTAAGCTCGGAATTAATACTATACTTATTATTTTGCATATATGAGATGTATATTTGTTGCACCAAATGTCCCTACATGGTTTATTCTAGAAACCGCCATGGGGATCAAGATCAACGCTCAAGATGGCGGCAGTGCGGACTTTGTAGAGGCTACTAGAGGGTAAGTCAACTCATACTCGGTCAAGGTGGGGGTGCAAGGTACGTAAAAAAAAGGTAAGTGTTTTTGCAGTCTATATATACAATTTTTTTTATCAATACAAATAAAATATTTCTCCAGTAGAAACAAAACCTTTAATTTTCGTCACATGTTGATATTAACAGTTGTTGAATGTGTGTAAAAGGTGTCCCAGACAAAATTTTCCTCTTCGTTTAAAAAGTTTGTCATCTAATGCCGCTATGCTCATGACATATATTCAAGAACTGTTGATATCACCATGTGAAGAAAATTAAACTAAACGTTGTTACTGGAGAAATATTTTCTTTATCTTGGCCAAATAAAGTTTTGCTAAAAAAATATAAAAACATACTGGCTTTTTCTCGAGTTCCCTGGATCCCCACCGTAAACACTCTAAAGTAGATTGAATAAATAATTATTTTTACCTAAACATTTAGCCTGCACCTTCAAAATATAGAATTAACGAGAAGGGGAGGCCAAATAAAGATAGACTAACCCTCATAGATTTACAGTAGACGGGATATTTTCACTATTTTAAACGTCTATAAAATCCTGAAAACTGGCTATAAAAACAAATAAAATATTTGTCGCTATTAGCTATCCCCAATTTCTTGACTGACAACCCTAAAATCACTAGCGTAATTATTAGATAAGCGTATAACCCGAATGGGTAATAAGACACGGTGCTAAAAAAAGTATTTAAATAGGGTGGCGAGGGGGTAGGGGGTTGTGATATTGTGACGTGATATCAAAAAAATTGTGACAATGTGTGACAAGAGGGAGGAAAGAGTATAAAAAAACTCAAAATTATGGACAGCCCCTACTGAGGTTCCCCCTCTGCCCATTTCAAACAGGGCATTACAATCCCTGAAAATTACTGTTATCGCTACGTTGATTATTCATCTGCATTTACCCTGCTCATAGTGTTATATAATACCTTCATATCGGCAAGTTTGAAGGGTTTGTCCCGATAATTTAAAGGGCTATTGTTAAAGAAGTTAACGCTTTTTGAGCCTCTGAGTACTAATCGAATATTAATTCATCAGATGTTGAGGTGCATCAGTTTGCATGTAATATCCAGACTCTGATGTTTCATTTTTTTTATTTTGGAGCAGTCGGTGATGTAGAGCGGCGGGATAAAATATTTCTCTGGCAACACAAGTTTCCTGTCCCTTACAAAGTTGTTCTTGATACACACACACTCCTAAGATTCGTTGTAAAGGGCCGGGACACTTCATGAAACAACTATTTATTTTGAAAACAGGATTCAAAATTACACCGGTTTAGCGTAGAGCAATTTTTGACTCCAATGAATATCATACGAGGGAACTTTTTGGTTACTGTTGGGAAATGGCGTTGTGATTTTCTTGTTTTCGTGTTGCACCATGGGAAGCAGTGGAGCCTTGCACCAGCTATTAAGTTATTTGAACTTACATGCTATGTGGGCTCAAGGAACCAGCAATAGTGCAAAGGTAGTAAGACAAAGAATTAGAAAAGGTTATCACCAAGGATATTTATCTGACCTACACTCAAATATACCAAGCACAAGTACCAAGACCTAGTTACCTTAAATTTCAGTAAAATAGGGTATTTGACTATTGACGTTGAGGGAATTAGGATTTTGCTTAATATGAATTCAAAGAATGACATGGATTTAACATTGACCTGAAGAACGTTTTATTATCAAAGTATTGAATAAGACTCAAAGGTAAACAATGCAATTTTAAGTGATCGCAGACAATGCGCTATAGTAGATAAATTCAATAATACTCGTCAGGAAGCAATATAATATGTACTTAAGTATACAAAGCAATATTTTAAATGAAAGCGATCAAGTACAAATAGGATTATATGTAAGGAAGCAATATATCACCTACACGTTTGGCTCGAACCGCTTAAAAGATAACTATTAACACATAATATTAAACTTGCCTTTAAAGTCTACACGTATCAAATGGCCGTTTTTATAAAACATGACACTTTTAATACAAGTATATTACTGCTCTTAATTGTACACTCGAATCTAATGTTGATTAGAAACATGACTATTATCGTCTAACAACCCGTGAGGCGGGGGAAGCTTAGATACGAAAATAATTGTTTACTTTCTACACTATCTGCAAAGTCTACAATTATTATTATTACTAGCACCACGTCTTACTACCCGTTCGGACTATACGCACAAGTATACAATTAAATCCTAATAAAATTGAGTGATCTAATGCATTTCTCAATAACTTTAAACATGAAGATATGATACGAAACATCGTTAGTTACGCTTTGATATACTTCAACTGTAAGTATATACCAAAAGAATTAAAGTGCAAAATAGCATACAAAAGTAAAGTTAAATAATTTTAAATTGTTAACAAACCATCCGAGCTCGGACCAAAAAGGTTTGAGACCTAAATATTTCAATTTCAATTTTAAAAAAATTCCTAATTTCAATAAAAACTAAATTCGGTAAAAAAAAATAAAAAAAAATTGTCGAAATATAATCATATTTAAGCCCTACATAGTTTTGAATAGATTTATACGATGCCTAGGTTTCAAATAATAAAAAAATCACATGACAAAATTTCCTCAAAATAACAATCACTTACATGTTGGTAAGTCCCTAATTCCTATCAGCACCAAAGAGTGAAGTTCCATTCTGGGTACTAGCTTATATTTGAATTTTATCAGCGGGTAAAATGGAATGGAGTTATCACATGACCAATGAAGTCATCAACAAGTCAGAAATTGGCATCTCATCAACAAATAATATACCCAGACACTCAACCTCCAGGTTAAAATGATTGCGCTCCTTTTGGCAGCTTGAGTCCGTCAACACTAGGATCACTGTGGTTAGTCCTATCATCACCCAGCAGTGACACTAGCGAAGACCAAGTGTCAAAGGACTCAAGCTGGCAAAAAGAGCGCAGTGAAACCCCCGTTAGGTTGAGAGTCTGTTTCTATTAGTTGTCTGTGGCCAAGGCTGAATGACGATGAGCAAAAAACTATCAAGACGCTCTTGATCATTTTTAGATTCAAGCTAGACAGCTAATTTCAATAAAATGGTATATATATAATTAAATATTTACACACATCTATCATTAGTTTATGTTGCACACGTCATATCACTTGTTTTTATTATTACATTCCAGAATGGCTGATGTCGTAGTAAAGCGATCTTTTCAACCTTGGCTTCACTCAAATATAATCTTCTGGTTGTCTGCCACTGGTAGACTTCAAAGAAAGTCTCTGGCTGTTTTGCATGGAATGTCTGATAAGGTAGAGCTTCATGACCACTTTCACATTTCTATTAGACTATAGAGTAAACACAGGAGGAATAAGTTCACCAGATTAATGACACTACAGTGTAACCTGACTAATTAGAACTTCGGTAATTCGAAATCGTTTTAATTCGAATTTTTCACCTGGTCCCGTGAATTTTGTATTAAAACAATAATAAAAAATTGTGGATAGTTCGAATTCGGTTTTGGTTAATTCAAACTTTTCGTAAGTTGTAATGTTCTGCGCAGTATTTTTTTCCTACTTATAGTTGCGGTGCCGTGTTGTTCTATTTTTGGAAAAACAGGGGAGGTGACGTTAGAATGCGGTCAGTACCCTTCTTCACGCCCCTCCCCCTCCTTCCCATACGTATTTGTTTACACGTACAATTCTGTACTCCGTTAGTCAAGGTCGAACCTCTCGAGTGGTTACTTGCGCTGTTTTTTAGTTATTAAGTTGTAGCGATATTCTTGTGACGTGTGAGTTTATTTTGTTTTTTGGTTTATTTTTAGTTTTGTTTAGTACATACTGTACAGCAGTGTTTGTGTGTGTGTGTGTATCGTGATGTCACTGTCCAAGCCACATTACTATAAATAATTAATTTTGGCCGAAAAAGTAGCGGTGATAGAGGAAGTGGAAAAGAGACTTAAAAAGAAATCAGAAATTGCAAAAGGACTTCGGAATTCCTCCTAACACACTTTCAACATTTTTGAAAAACAAACAAAAAATTCGTTCAGGCCGAGAGTGGATCATCTGTCGATGAAGTGGACAATTCTTCATTAATTCACGAAGGGCCTATCCTGAGTGCGGCAGAAGCCTTGGACTATATCTAAAAACTAAGGCGTTTTTTGAAAGTCGCAACAATGTAAGTGATTCAATTTTCCAACCAATAAATCAGTTAGAATGATACACTATTACTGAAAGAATTAAATAAGGAAAACAGATTAAAATCTCTGACTTTTTAAATAAATTAAGAATAGATTATTTCCAAATACGTTAAATAAAGGTTTTGAGCTTGGTTGCAAACTTAACTGTGTTTATTTTCAATTCTTTTAAGAAGCTTATTTAATTCGAATTATTTTCCTGGTGACTTCAAGTTTGAATTATCCAGGTTCCACTGTAATATGTTTCTTTATTTCAAATTTAGCTAAACACTTTCAAAACAAGGACTATCTCAAAATACACCTTAGAAACTTACTCAATCTGAGAATGTTTAAACAATACACACCCAATTTCAACCTCATTTGGTAAGTCCTAATTGTGTATTAAGACTAAGTCGTACCTGATATTACACAATTTTAATTAATTATCATTTTTTCAAACTCTCAACACCAACAAAGTTAATGAGTGGATTGTGACATACCCATAGATATTAGGAAGGATGTTAGGTAACATTTCAAAGTTTCACATCGGTGGGCTTGTGGACTAAATGTTGGACTCCTGCAGTCTGATTTACTGCTGGCACTATGATCGGAGAACGAATCCTGGTGGGGCCTACTTGGGGTAAATTTTACTAAACGTTTTCGCAATCTCCCTCCATGCAAAAGTGGGCAAATTTCATATAAATTCTACCTTACTTACTTCTACCTTACTTTATCAGGGTAATTAAATGCGTGTACAGGGTGTATAAATATGTGTAGGAATTAACTGGGGTGTGGATAGCAGGCCTCAAAACAACATATACAATACTTATGAACGTGTGGCATATATGTTCGATGATTCCCGAGATAAGGCTTTACGAGATTCTGATGTAAACGTTAATAGCCCTACTTGATACAGATATGGTCTTGTAGATGCAGCCCTGCCTGTGTATCAGCAGTGATACTTCACTTACAATAGGTACAACAGAGCTATTAACATTTCTAGCAGAATCTTGGAAGGCCTCATCTCGGGAACCATTGTGTGTGTGTTGTTATGAAGTCTTCTATCCACATCCCAGTTATTTCCCACATAAATCGATACACCCTGTATTTCGGACGGATGGGAAGACACGGCGAAAAGAGAAACAAAACACATTTAAAAGAAAAAAAAACAATTTTATTATCTTGTCTGGAACACGACACACGAGGATTTTATATTTATTGAAATTAATTAAAACATCCTTTGGGATAAAAATTCTCATATTCACCTCAAGAGCAGTGGTTCTGTTTTAAGATGGGCTCTTTAGAAGAGCACGTATCAGCAGGTGAGCTTCATGTTCATATTTAATACTAGGGGCATTATAGAAAATGGACACGCATATTATTATAATACAGTACTGATAGTAATATAAAGTTTGGATATCAAAATCTTTAATATAAAACTATTTATCATATACATCTAGATTAGCCATATTATCTAAAGCATATAACCCAAGTGGGTAGTAAGACACGGTACTAAATTATTATTATTATTAGCACCGCGTCTTACTACCCGTTTGGATTATACGCACTTACGCTAATGTGTAATGGTAGGGTGATTGTGAGAGGTAGGGTGATTGTGAGATGAAATGGAGGACCTACAGTTTAACGTGGAATCCGAACCACGGTGGAGGCCTGGCATTCCACACATACGGTACTAAATAAATAAATAAAATATCAGATATTAATTAAACCACTTATTTGTTTTTAAAGTTTTTTTTTTACATATAGTTAACAAAATTATTATAAAGACCAAGGTTGATTTTAAGAAAATATTGTTTATAAAACAAGAATTCAAAAGCTAATGAAAATTGAGCCTTATCGTTGAAACGGGCTCTTGGAAAAATAAATAAGTTTCTTTTGAAATGTTTGAATTGGGATGATTTATCATCTAAAATTAATATTAAATAGTGGTTGAAAATATTGTATTGTAAAATTCAATGTAGTGCAATTATATCATTAAAGGTAATCAAATCAAAAAAGGCTGAGTTCATTGAGGCGAAAAAATCCGAAAAGAAAAACGAATCTCGGGAGAAACAAGAAGATGATTTTGGTGAGTTTCATTTTATATTGGCATTTATAAATGAGGACTTTTCAAAGGCACAAATTACACTAAATATTTAGATTATGTTTTCCCATTCTTACAGCTGTACACTATAGTTTAATTTTAGGCTTTACATCCCCGTAATCATCTACTAAAATCAGAATGGTTTAATTTTTATTGTCCATATAATTCACAAATTCTGACCTCAAAGTTTTTATAATTTGCAAAAACAAAAACCTAAATTACTTTCTTTATATTCTAAACTTAAGAATTAAGTTAAAAGATTACGCTTGGCTTATCCCTGATGGATGGATATACTCATTTTAAAATCACAATACTATCAAAATTATGTCAACAACTATAAAAGGAACATTACTAATTTTATTTTTAGCAAAAATGGAATTGTGTGCCTATTATTTATATTTCCAAGTGAATATGTAAAATCAAAGTTTTCAAGTAAAAGTAAAATATTTTACTATACACATATAAGTTTTTTTTTCCAACACATTGAAAATATCATTGCTCATTTAAATTTCATACATATTACATATACCATAATGTGTTGAATTCTTTGATGTTATAATTTAGTATAATTTTGAAACCAGGAGTTTTCAAAGCTAAAATAAAGTCGATTTATTTGTTTACTTCTGTTCCACGATCTACACTATTATCAATTAATTAAAAAAAAAACACGAGAACTTTAACCATTTACGTACAAAACTAAATATATTTATTCAGAATTGATAAAAATAGAATCAATGGAAAGATCAAAATAAGCTGAGAAATTAAGTTGAGAAATGAATTATAAAGATAATATTGAGTTAACTTGTCAGAAAGAGTGTATATTTTAGAATGATTGTCACAATCACAAAAAATGTAGGTAAAAACAAAATATTTGTTTCGAAATTTGTCTAAAAGTTTGATTCTGCCTGATATTAATGAAATTATTTTTTAATGAAGGAGTTACAAATATATGCGTCCCTTCATTCTTAGAGCATACATCCGTTCATTTTATCAATCATAAGTAATAACAATTTACCATACATATTAGGAGTCAAGAAACGTCGAGCATTCTTGGACATGTTGCTTGAAACCGTTCAAGATGGCGACTTGTTGACTGACGATGAGCTTCGAGAAGAAGTGGATACATTCATGTTTGAGGTATAGCCCCGTTGTGATTATTCAATATTATCTTGACATTTTTATAATAGTTGGTGGCTTGATCTCAATACAGCTATACGTTAGGTCATTGTGTATTGACATGAAGCTTCAATAGTCACATTGACCCGTTTCGGTAGTCAAATGATCCAATACGTCCCTTTTTCAATAAACTGGACTGCCGATGATGGGGAGATCGGAGCTTGAAGCCCGCTCTGTTGTGCTGAGGGTGCTTTTTCCCCAAACTTGGTTTCATTCTCTCTCCATGCAAATGGTGATACACTACCTCTAAATTTCAGCTTCTTCATCCCTGACACATTAGCGTATTTAGTTTAATCTTTTATAAATTTAAATTCTGTTTTTATTTCCCCACAGGGACATGACACGACATCATCTGGTATCAGCTTTGCTTTATCGTCATTGGCATTGAACCAAGATGTCCAGGTAAATAAATTGGTTAAACAATGATTTTCAATATTTTTTAGTTCTAATATATTTGTATAAGTCTTGTTATAAGTAGTTAATCACATTAAATTTTGAATAAATATTGCAATGAACTTAGTGTATCTCGTTATATTTGTATACATACAGAATGTTCCAATGAAATGTATACACATCTTATTACCATCTATTGTAACAAGTAAAGAAATACGTCATCTTGTTGATGTGTTGATTACCTTTAAGTTATACATGTTCCTAAGTACCACCATCAGCACCAAAGTAGCGTTGGCAGCGATGTACAACAGAGCTTCATACGCGCTGTATTGTTTCTAATGGATTAACAGCACAGGCATTTTCAACTTCGTGTTTCATGCCCTGCAGTGTTCTTGATTTTGTTTTGTACACAGTGTTCTTTAGAGTAACAACGTCCAGCGGTGATAAGTTAGGAGATTGAGGTGGGTACTCCACACTTCCTCCTCATCATATTCATCTCCCGAGGAAAGTTACATCAGAACATCTTTCACATCGGTGTGTTAAAGGTGTGTTGCACCATCCTGATGAAAGTAGCGATCTTCATCTCAAAATGTGTAATCAAGAAGTGATAGGACTTGTTATTAGGTGAGAATTGTGACAGATGCTTCGAAGAAAAATGGCTTTATCATTCCTCTAGAAGAGAGACCGCACTACACTAATATCACTGGTAGATTAACTGATTGTTGTTATACTACTTGTGGATTTTTGGAGGTTCCGCACAAAGAGCTATGTCGAATAATAGTACCATTACGCTTAAAGGTGGCCTCATCAATCCAAACCATTAAATCTTGAAAATATTCCCTTTCTTCACACATATGCAAATCCACTCACGAAATTGAAGTCGCCTGTCTGGATCGTCCTCATAAATTGCACGGAGGTGTCTCGGAGTGTACGGCTTCTACTTCACACGCCACAAAATGCAATGAGGATTGAATTTACAAATACCTCTATCGTGAAACATGGTCTTAAAGATGTACTCCTATCCGGGGATTGTGTTAGTATCTATAACACTGCCGCAACACTTTCATTGCCCGTAGACGCTCTCGGTCCTCCACCCATTGTTCACATTTTGTACGGTTACATCAGCCTCAAACTTGTCACGCAATCTTGCAATGGTTACCCGTGTTGTTGTTGGTGTTTCAAATTCACTTCTATAACGTATTTGCACCTCACTGGCACTCTCTAGCTATCCAATAAGACTTAAAAATGTACTTACGTTACTCAAACGATAAATGCAGCTTCGCTATTTTAATTTAGACTACATTGTTGTGAAGCCACCTGGCGGAATATACCACTAATAAATCACTGAAGGTACAAGACGTAAAGAACTGCATCCAACATTTTCGCTATCACTTTTATTTTATTCCCAATTTTATGTTTGATATTAACATTCAAAATGTGTATACATTTTATTAGGATAATCTGTATTATTTAGACTACTTAGTTTATACTGATTATTTTCAAGAATAACAATACTATATAAGTAATTATTCAAAATTTAATCTTTTATGTTATTTGCCAAACATAGAGCTACAAGTGTTTTGATTGTTACATTTTAATTGAAGTTCGTTCATAATTGTTTGAAGGATAAAGCTGCGGAAGAACTGAAAACTATATTCGGTGATTCCAACAGGGACGCCACCTTTCGTGATATTCAAGAGATGAAATATCTAGAAATGGTAATCAAGGAAGCTCAGAGGCTGCTTCCAAGTGTCCCCATGTACGTAAGGAACCTTAACGAGGATGTCAAAGTTGGTATGTTTATTGATTAGTAGTTTTAATCATTTAAAATAACTCTAGTAAACATGATTTAATTCTGAAATATTGGCTAAAAATATCAAAAATGGTATTTTTGTTGATCTTTAAAACATTTAGAAAAATCTTGATATGACAAGAGACCAGTGGGAAGACAAGACGAAGGTGGAATGGTAGCATTAGAATTGACCTGGAAGATATAGGATGTAATGAGGTGGACTGTATAGAATTATATCAAAATATGGATATGTTGTAATAATGTGGATTGGATGTAATTAGCTCAAGACATGTTTAGGGGCCGTTATTTTGTAAGTAAAATGACCTATCTAATTTTTAAAAAATATTTATTTAAAAAAATAAGTTTATCTAGCGAATTAACAATGAAAACATCGCCCGTGTAAATGGTTATCAAACAGAATCATCAGAGAGTATACTTAGTAAATAATGATTTATATTATGACACTCCTTACATTTACTTTCAGATGGATATACTCTACCCAAAGGAACCAACGTTACGATTGTAAATATTATCATGCACAGAGACGCTTCTCTTTTCCCGGATCCTGAGAAGTTTGATCCTGAGCGCTTTTCTCCTGAAAACTCTCAGGGTAGACACCCTTACCAGTATGTTCCTTTCAGCGCCGGACCTAGGAACTGTGTAGGTATGTATGAACTGGTATAGTAACAATATACTTTAAACAGTCATTACAGTTCTATACTTTAATAAAATAAATAAATTAGCGACTAAAACAAGTGTATGACTTAGGAAGATATTTGGTCCAAAAAGCGATGAAGATATTGGTTAGGGGAGGAGGTTACATAATGATGAGTTAAAGGTGCTACCTGGTAGATCATTGAGACGTGTTGTGGACATTTAAAGATCCCTCCTTTTTTAGTAAGATGTTTGATATTTTTTAATATAGTTTAATGCAATTCTTTATTAACACGTTAGAAAATAAGATGTTTTTAGCAATCTTGTAGGCAGTAATGGGGATTGCAAGGCTAATAACCTGCTAGCCAATTTTGAGAGTCGGTGATGGTAAAACAATGGCGCCCTAAACGTTTTTTTTAGAGGGGGTGGTTTTTTCCTTTGTCTTGGACCACACATGGTTTTCGCCTCGTTAAAGGTATAGGACAGTTAGGCTAAGGGGTTCATATTGGACAATGAGGACCAATGGAAGTGTTTTCCTGATATTTAAAAAATGTCAGTTGAGTTGTTTAAGAGACTCGTGACTCTTGTCTCGCCGGGATTAGGCCAAGGACGTTCCTAGGTCAACTCTGGGTTGTCATGTTTTTGTAAATCATTTATCAACACCTTGCGTTAGCCGCTCGGCTAGTCACCGCTTATCTTACTATTATAATAAAAAAATCAGGAGTGATAGTTAATATTAGTTATATTACATCCCGTATAAATCAATTAATATTGTGAATTTACCCTAAATCGATTGAAGGCCACTCTCACACTATCCAATACGCGTGACGTATATCAAGGGAAATAATAGAATCTGATTAATATAATAGATCATTATTTAAACATATGACGTTTTATTTTTTCAACCAACAACGCCACCACTTAACGCTCATCACTACAAAACTATAGATTGAAAAAATAAACATTCATTCCGTGTCGACCTCATTTCATTGGCTAAGCCATTACGGCCATTATACAGGCTGGCCACGATAGCGAGTGATAGCTGGTGTCCGTTTATGCGCGCATCAAGTTTTCAACAAAATTTAGGTGATAATTATCAGCAGGTTTCTGACCAATTAAAAATTTAAATTTCAACTTAAATAAAAAAATATATATATTCGAGGACGTCTTACGCGAAAATTTGTACTTTTGAGATTAAAGCAAATTAGAAATCTAGATCTAGCCTTCCTATATAAAATAAAATCGTGTTTTGATAGGGTCACGAAAGACAGTTTTAAGATAATGTGGGATTGTTTTAATGAGTTTTAGTTAAGTTAAAACACTTTTTTTTAAACATTTTAAATAAAAATTAACTTCTAAAATGGTCAGAACTTTTGCGTATATGTTGATGAAAGCAATACAATATAAAATTAAACCACTTTATTAATAATCCGGAATTTAAAAACGTCTGAAACCCTCCTAAGTTCTCTGCCATGTATCAAGCTCCCTTAAATACCAACTCAATTTGGTGGCCACATGATATAAAGCCTCGGTCTCGCAATAGACGAGACTGCATATGACGGAAAGATCGGGGTTTGAATCTTGGTTGGGTGTACTGAGGGTGGTTTTACTAAATGGTTTTCCTCCCTCCTTCTACGTAAATTTGGATACACATTCTCTTAATTCAACCTTCTTCATACCTAACATATTAGCTTGATTAGTATATATGCGTAAAGCCCGTACGGGTAGTAAGACACGCGGTGCTAAACATAAATAGCTCAAGATAGGAATGGGGTGTATTTAGGTGGATTGGATATAATTAACACAAGATAGGAATAGGGTGTATTTAGGTGGATTAGATATAGTTATATCAAGATAGGAATATGGTGTATTTAGGTGGATTGGATAGAACTAGCTCAAGATAGGAATAGGGTGTATTGAGGCGAATTGGATAGAACTAGATCAATATAGGAATAGGGTGTATTGAGGCGGATTGGATAGAACTAGATCAAGATAGGAATATGATGTATTTAAGTGAATTGGATAGAACTAGCTCAAGATAGGAATAGGGTGTATTGAGGTGGATTGGATAGAACTAGATCAAGATAGGAATATGATGTATTTAAGTGGATTTGATATAATTAGATCAAGATAGGAATAGGGTGTATTTAGGTGGATTGGGTATAATTAGATCAAGATAGGAATAGGGTGTATTTAGGTGGATTAGATATAGTTATATCAAGATAGGAATAGGGTGTATTTAGGTGGATTGGGTATAATTAGATCAAGATAGGAATAGGGTGGATGAACTTTAATTCGACCACATCGCACATACACTGGCAAACTAAAATTAACGAGACTTGCGCCTTTGCCCACCTTCTCAACGGTACAAGTTGGACAAATAATATAATAGGCCTACTTAAATATATAATTAAATGGCAATCATAACACCTTCATGCCGCGATTGGTTAGCACATTCAGCCGTTAACAGAAATGTTGGTCTTTTGAGCCCACCTGATGGCGGTTATATTTTATCCTCCATTAAGTACAAACAGCTCTTAAATGTTTAAATATAGCGTTATTCCATTAACCAAACTGTACTCTATCGTTGATTTTGTCAACATTAAAACATCAATTTTGGGCATCATGGCTATTCCATGACGCTTCTACTGGAATGTAAGTCATTTTTAATTTTTATTTTGGCACCATGTTTTACAACTCTTTTATGTTGTACGTATATGAACTAATTTATGAATATAAAGTGTTGTAGTGGAAAAAGCTTGAATTTTGAGTATATGTACACAGATTTCCGCTGAGGGAGAGTAGAAAATTTCTGATGCCTGGATAAAGATCAACTTTATATTTTTGTAATGTAACGTTCACTAAACGTTTACGTAACTTAAAATAACGCTGTGTGTTTACAGGCTCCACATCGTAACGTAAACCATGGTAAAAACACAGAAAATGAATATGGACAGTTTGTAACCTAAGTGCAACTCAAGTTGTTAGGGTTGATTAGGCTGCATTAGGCTGCATTAGGCTGACTGGATGTACAAAATAAGATGTAACACGAGAAGCCAACGTTTAAGCTTTCGTGAGACGCGGAAAAATTTGTATCTAAGAATTCGTTTGCATGCCATAAACAAATAAAATAAGTATTTATGGCCCTGTTGACTTGACTCATATAAAACACGTGCTAGCTTTATTTAACGTTCGCGTAGCTTGAGCGTTCTACTCCACACATTTCTTAGCCTATATAAATAACTTTATCATTTTGATTGATGTTTTACAACAACCATTTTACAACAACCGTTCTACAACGTCCATACATATCTGAACTTAATTCATGCATCAGTTCAAAATCATGGAAGCTACCCAATAATGTTTGGTTTCGAATATTTATGAGCTCTTGATTTCAAAAATGATACTATTTTTTTTTTCAAAAGTTGCAGGCACAGCCCTATAATGTATATTAAACCCATAGTTCCCATACTATGAGGTATAAAGAAGCTTTTTCTCCCTGAAATTATTTTATAGTTGGAATAAAATTTTTTTTACTGTCATTATTCTCTCCCCACTCTTCGGGCATTTTGAGTATTTTAAGATGTCGGACAGGAACGTCGAAAATAGTCAAACCTGGAGTTTTACTGAATGTTATTATAAACTACAGTACATGATGTGATATTATCAGTCATCATTTTATAGGTTTCAACAGTCGTTAGGTAAAGGCATTCATTTTTATCAAACAGTCCCTCTTATTTGTTTACAAAGGTGATCTAACTCTAGCTCAAACTGGGACCAGGACATCATCAAGGATCATACTCCAGTTCTGGCACAAGGCTGCCCCCCCCCCCCACTCTATACCTCTCAGCTCCCACTGCTCTAGTTTTATTCCTTCATATAGCTTATAAATATTTCCTCCTTTCAACGGTTTTGATGAGTCAATACTTTTTTTAATCCATTACTGTTTCCATCCTATGGCCTGGGTCAGTTCTTTTTATCCAAGCTCACAGACAAATAATATACCCAGACACTCAACCTCCAGGTTAAAATGGTTGCGCTCCGTTTGGCAGCTTGAGTCCTCCACCACTAGGATCGCTGAAGTTAGTCCTATCATCACCCAGCAGTGACACTAGCGAAGCCCAGTGTTGCAGGAGGCGCAGCGAAACCCCCGTAAGGTTGAGAGTCTGTTTCTTACTTGTCTGTGTCCAAGCCATATATTTTACACTACCGGCTTGTTGGGCCTCTCGTAGCTTCATCTGTCTTTTAAATTTATCCTAAGACTAGGACAAGCACCAACATTTAATCTCCGGCCATTAATTTATTAATGTGAAAAGGTAGACCCTTATTTAAACCGATGATAAATTTCCGGGCATGCCGGGAATCGAGCCCAAGACCCTTAGTTATGTAGGAAAACACGATACCGACTGAGCTAAGGTGTTGGAGCTGCTAAGTGAATACTACTGATGTATAACTATATGCAAGTTAAGCTGAATATAATAAAAAATATATATTATTATGGACTGTTTGTGTTTGGCGGATTCAGGCTTTCAACACAAAGAGGGATAACTTGTCTCTTAGGTAACATTAATACGAACTAAATTTTACCAGACAATGAGGTAATGTTTATTCCAGGTCAGAAATTCGCCATGCTTGAAATGAAGACAGAGGTTTCCAAAGTGCTGAGGAGCTACAAGCTTCTACCAGGGAGTACAACCAACAAGATGGAGGAACTCGTCAGCGAGCTGGTGCTGAAGAACGAGAATGGGATAAGAATAAGAATTGTACCAAGGGTGTAAGCTTAGGCACGTTAAACGGAATAGTTTTTATTTTGTGATCAATGGACTGTGATGTGTGTGTGTTGGGATGGGGGGGG